>BLBF01000067.1:1663482-1699273 GCA_015471245.1 Laticauda colubrina
GGGATGGTAGCCCTGTCCCTCTTGCAAGGGCTGGCAGCAGATGGCTGAGGCTTGCTGTGCTTCCGCATGGTTGTGGGGTTGCTGGCTGGCAGGGAGGCTGGCAGGCACCAAGGCTGGCAGGGAGGCAGGCACCAAGGCTGGCAGGAAGGCTGGCAGAAAGGCAGGCAGACATGCAGGCAGGGCAGGCAAGGCAGTTGATGTGTCCGGCAGCAGGTGTTTCCTCTGAATGGCGACCTGCTTCCGTTATATCCGCGGGGCTGACGCAATGCATCCTCCCCGCATGCTCAGTGAACGCCAGGCATCCGCTAGGCTTCCGCTCTGCATCCGCTTCATCCGTTCGGCGTCCGCTTTGCTGAGCCCCCCCGGAAGCCCTGCGGTTGCGCCATCCGCTCCCATCCGCTTCCATCCGCTGGGCTTCCGTTCCGCATCCGCTTTGCATCCGCCCTGCGTCCTCCCCGCGTCCGTGTTATTCCGCTCCGGTTATGCAAATTTTCGCCCCTTCTGAGAGCGGGTAACAACGGATGGAACATTTTGCTCGTCCGCTGTGTCCTTTTTGCGTCCGTTGGCCAGTGTGACATGGGCTTAATGAATCAAGCGTATGGCAACAACAATAACTTGGAGGAGAAGCGAAATGTTTTCAAAGAATCCAAAAGAGAGAAAAAAAAAAAGAAAAGAACAACCCAAAAGTCCGGTTGCCTTTTGGAAAAGCATCCTTGGACGGAGGACCTGAGAGGTTCGAACAATTCGAGAGTTGTAGTTCCCCCCGCTGGCCACAAGAGGGCGAACCCAACCCGTCCGTGCTTTCCTTCGCTGGGGAAAGGTGCGGCTTCTGCCCACTGGACCCGCCCGAGGCCCACGTGACCTCCGGTCATGTGACCCGCCTTTCCGTTGAATATGGCGGCCCCCTTGAACTGCACGTCGCCCGTCCCAGGCGCGGGGCTCGGAGGCCTTGCCCTCGCCGCGGTTTTGGGGGCGCTGCTTCACTGCTTTGGGGGAAAAGTTCACGGCAGCGCGGGAGCCTGGTAAGGAGGCCGAGCCGAGGAGAGGGGGAAGGCCGGGGGCGGGCGGGGGGCGGGGGGCGACCGAGCAGGGCCAGCGGGGGTTGCGCGTCTTCCGCCCCGACGCGGTTTCAAACATTTCAAAGGGCGCTTTTCGGGCTGACAAAAACAAACCCTCTTCTGCGTTCCTGAAAAGTGTAATTTACATATAAAATCTTTGCAGGGGAGCCATCCTTTTTGCCCCGCAGAAAAAGGCTTGAGCTACGTTGCTATTTGAAAACTGGTTTTCCTGGGCGTGGTGGTGTAACGTATGGTGTAATAATCACACGGTGGTGCACGTGGGGTGTCGACGTGGTGGCTCCGTGACGGTGACGTTTGACAACCCCTAAAGAAAAGAAGAATCAGGGGTGACGTGGCAGCAGTTTTCAAGGATTTGAGGGGCTGCCACAAAGAAGAGGCGCGGGGGGGGGCGCGAGGGAAACGGACACATTATTCTCCAAAGCACCAGAAGGCGAAGACAAGAAGCAATGGAAGGAAACTAACCAAGGAGAGAAGCAACCTGGAAGTAAGGATAAACTTCCAAACAGTGAGGACAATTAACCAGCGGAACGGACTGCCACCAGGGACTGTGGTGCCACTTCTGCCGGCACGCGAGAAGTAGCCCGGAAGACCCCCACGGCACATGCATGTCTGCCCCCCCGCCAGCCATCGGATTGTTGGGTATCTGCCGTGCATCCGCAGAGGGAGATGCGTGCGTGGGAGACGTGTGTCCCCGCGCGGAGGCCTGCGAGGGGGTTATGTGCGTATGCACACAGGCGTGCGGTGTAGGGGGTGGGGGAAGTCACACACGTTGCATCATGGATGCAGACACGCAGGCACCCACACGCATTTTGGGCGCGCAAAGGGGAAAAGGTTTGCCATCACAAGGTATCGGTTCTCCTGCTGGCGTAGGGGGTTGGACTAGAAGACCTCCAAGGTCTCTTCCAGCTCACTCTAGTCTCTAGTCTGGTCATATCAGAGGTGGTATTCAGCAGGTTCTGACCACTTCTGGAGAACTAGTAGCAGAAAATTTGTGTAGTTCGGAAAACTGGCAAATGCCACCACTGACTGCAGATTTTACAGTATCCTTCCCCTGCCACGCCCACCAAGCCAGGCCCACAGAACTAGTAGTAAAAAAAAAAATTGAATCCACCCCACTGAGTCATATATTCATATATTCTATTTATTGTTAGTTTTATAGCACACCTTTATTTTTTATAGCACACCTATAAATGATTATTCTATGACAATATACATAAGTCTCCGATAGCCTGTCTTCTCCTTGTGTGTTGGGTTGGGTAGGGATGGGAGAAGGACTGGCCCAAAGTCCCTTAGCTGGTTTTCATACCTAAAGGCCCGGTCCCACTGGCCGACGGATGCAAAACATATGCAAAAAGGACACAGCGGTCGAGCAAAATTTCAGGGCTGGCTCCATCCATTGTCATCCGCTCCAAAAAGTGGCAAAAATTTGCATAAACAGAATGGAAAAGAATGGACATGGGTAGGATGTAGCGGGGATGTTCATAGGAAGCCTAGAGGATGTATATCGGATGCAAACCGTTCACTGCGCATCCTTTCTATTTCCGTGCTACTAACGCTGTGTAGACGTTCCGTGGACCTTTTCTTTCCTCCCTCTTTCCGTTTTCAGCTGCAGCGGATGTGAGTTGAGGGGATGCCCAGAGGATGCAAAGAGGATACAGCGGACGTTTAACGGATGATAAACAGACATAGAACGTTTGTTGCTCGTATGTCACGGATTTACATCGTGCACAGCGGAAAGTTCATCCGTTCACAAAGTTTTGTGCAGCTCAAAACTTTTTGCACAGATGAAATCGCAGTGGACGGATGCTCGAGGGATAGAGCGTATGAAACACGTATGCAGTGAGTACACAACGGATGCATCGCGTTTTCCAAAGTTTTTTAACGTTTTACATCCTCTTTGCATCCGTTGGTGCAGTGGGACAGGGGCTTAAGGGAGGACTTGCTGTTTCTTGGAGTCTAATCCAGAACTTTAATCACTGCACAAAACTGGCCTTCTATAACAGTGGCGAATAGAATAGCCCAGTTAAAAAGGTTTTTGGTCCGGAGGGGGAAAAAGAAAGACAAATGAAAACCTGTCTATTATGCTTTTCTTGCTACGGGTAGTGCTTGCCTTTTGTTTACTGATTGTTTGAAATGACAATGTCACTGGAAAAAAAGTGATTTATAGTGACTCATACTTATGATCATTGCAGCATCCCCATGGTCCTGTGATCAGAATTAGGACACTTGACAACTGGCATGTATTTATGATGGTTGCAGTGTCTCAGGGTCATGTGATTACCATTTGCAACAAGCAAAGTCAATGGGGAAACCAGCTTCACTTAACCATGTTAGAAACTTAATGTTGTGGTTAGTCAGCAGCAGGTGCAGATGACTGAGGAGAGTGAGGATTCAGATGAGGGGCCAGGACCATTAGGGAGTGGACTGCTGCCTTCAGAGATTGTGGGGGCTGGCAGCAGTGATGAGGTTCCCGAGGAGCCTGTGCCAAGTGCGCATGCTCACAGGGCTGCTCGCAGGGAAGAGCAGCTGCAGCAGCACGGGTGACTCAGGAGTAAGGCTGCAAGGTAATGGCCCCTCCTTCTAGAAGATAAAAGGCAGCTGTGAATCCGACGTTCTTTGCAGGAAGCCAAAACGTTTTGAAACTCAGCCTCGTGGGCATTACAGTGTCTTAAGTTGGTATTTGGAGACTCTTGTGTTGTGAAATATTTCTTATCTGCTGTTCTTGGCAGCCTCACACAGTTTTGGCGAGGCTCGTGCTTATCAAAGTTAATCAGTTTGCAGCAGCCTTTTAACCGGGGATTCGTAAGATCATTAAAAGGTTTCTGTTCCCTTTGGTTCATGTTTGTTTTATTGGAAAAGGGTTTGGGCCAGAACACTTAACAACTATTGCTGACTTAGCAACTACAGTGATTCTCTTAACAGCTGTGACAGGAAAAGTGGGGGAAGGCTCACTTAACAACTGTCTTGCTTAGAAAACAGAACTTTTGGGCTCAATTGTGGTCATAGGTCTATGGCTACCTGTATTGGCATGGAGACAACATCAGATAAACCCAAAAGTGCTTTTTTTTTTTTTTTTTTCAAGATGCAACTGGACTTTCTTGTTTTTCTTGCAAGGCGTTTCGCTTCTCATCCAAGAAGCTTCTGCAGCCGATTGTGACATTATGCGAAATGTCTTCAAAAAAAATCCAGATAGTCCAGTTGCCTCTTGAAAAAACACCTTTGGGACAACCGTGACCTGGATGGCCGAGAATCTCCATGGACAACATCAGATAAAGTCATCCACTCATTTTCTTCTGCCTGAATCCGCCCTGTTGCTTTTCAACTTTCAGGAATTCTTTGAACGATGACCTCTTGCTGCCTTATCTTCCTCCCCAGCATGGCCCACAGCACCACCATCGCTACGTCCGAGACTGCCAGGCTCTCTTGCATGGCAATGCGACGCATGAAACCTGGCCTAGTGACAACAGCACCGCCTCCCCTCTGGCTGTTACGTACACATTTGTTTCGGATTTCCCACCTCACCATCCAAATCGCCGTCAGGTGTACGGGCACTTGACGATTGTGCGAGACCCTCTGAGGACTTTTTCTGTCCTAGAGCCCGGGGGGCCCGGGGGCTGCCATTTCCACCGCAGAGCTACTGTGGAAGAGACCGTGAGCCGAAGTCAGTGCCTTGTGGCCCAGAATGGGGGCTATTTTGATACAAAGACTGGGGCGTGTTTAGGGAACGTTGTCAGCAATGGGCAGCTGGTACAGTCCTCTGGGGGAGTGCAGAATGCTCAGTTTGGTATTCGGAAAGATGGCACTTTAGTCTTTGGGTAAGTCTTGGCATTCTCTCTCTCTCTCTCTCTCTCTCTCCCTCCCTCCCTCCCTCCCTCCCTCCCTCTCTCTCTCTCCCTCTCCCTCCCTCCCTCCCTCCCTCCATTTCTCTCTCTCTCTCTCTCTCCCTCTCCCTGCCCCTCTCTGCCCTCCCTCTCCCCCCCTTCTCTCTCCCTCTCCCTCTATTTCTCTCTCTCTCTCTCTTTTACTGTTGCAACTCCTTGTTTAATGACTACAATTGAGACAGGCATCTGGATTCTTAAGTGAAGCAGTTATTAAATGAAACTGTGACTCTGCTTCTGATTTTTTTTTTTTTTTACTTTTTCATTCTTGATTTACAACTAGTTTTTTTATGACTGTTTGGCATTTCAGTGGCATTGGGATGGGTGCTTTATGATCCATCTTTTATGAAGAATTTTGGCCTTCATAAAATATTGCCCCACCTCCCAGATTACCTGACTGCATTTCAGACACTTAACAAGGAGCTCGCTTTTATAATCACTCGCAGCATCCTGCAACCACATAACCACAATGTGCGATGTCTTCTGGCATGTTTTTTCGCAATGGGAGAGGGGGGAGGCTCGTTTCTGGAAGAATGGGTTTGCTTTGCTTAGTGACCATGTGATTTACTTAATAACTGCAGTGATTTGATGTCCGCTGTCAAAAATGGCCTCGTTGGGTGAGTGCCTCAACTTACAGCTGGATTTCTACTTCTATTTGTGGTCCTGAACAGTAAATTGGTAATTGGTAATAATCACAAATGAAGCCGTCACTGAAACAAGGATGGCCAATAACCGTTTTGGCTTCCCTGCAATTTTCTTAATCTGTTTTTTTTTGGGGGGTGGGGGGGGGCTTGTCTCTTCCAGCTACCTCTCAGAGGAGGAGGTCTTGGCTACTGAGAACCCATTTGTGCAGCTTGTCAGCGGGGTGGGCTGGCTTCTGCGGGATGGAGAGGTCTATGTGAATCAGAGCCAGGTGGCAGAATGCGACAAGACTCAGGAAACAGGTACCAAACTGAAGGCGCAAACCTCTCCCCCACCCCCTTGAAGGTTCAGGAGAATAGTTCTAAACCAGGGGTCCCCAACTCCTGGTCTATGGACCAACACCAGTCCATGGCATGCCGGACACCGGTCCACGCAAACAAGCAAAGCCCTATCCCATGGGATTCAGGCAGCAGATGAAACCATACCCCCTCCGGTCTGTGGAAAAACCTCTTTCCACAGAACTGGTCCCCGGTACCCAAAAGGTTGATGAGCCACTGCTCTAAACCATGGGTGCCCAGCCTTTAGACTCACCAGAGTTGGGATTGAGTGAAGAGGAATTGTCTTGGATTGCATGTAAAATGTATAAAAATCACATAATGATGATGATAATGATGTTATCTATTGAGTCGTGTCCAACTTTTGGCAATTCTATGGGCCAGATGTCTCCACATCTTCCCAATCTTGCACTACTTCTTTGAGTTATTCTGTGCTCTGGCTGGGGAACAAATTTCACATCTCCCAGGTGAGGCTGGCAACCCTGGGTGGATGTTGAGGAGGTCTTGTTCGGGGAATCTCCCAACTTGGCAGCTCTTTAAGGTATGTGGACTCCCAACTCCAAGAGTTTTTGCTGACTGGGGAATTCTGAGAATTGAAATGCACAAATCTTTTAACGGTTGCTAAATTTAGAAGCTCTGGGTCTTATTGGTAGGTTCAAAAAATGCCTGGTGGAGTGGACTTTGGCTAGTCTCAGCACCATCCTTTGTCCAAAGGCAATTCATGATGTTGCTTTTCCCACCCAATTTTCTACAAGATGGGTTTTTTTTCCCCCCAACTGCTTTAGTATAGCCTTCTTCTTCATTCATTTGAGAAGGGGCCTTCTTTTCAATATATTAGGATACAATAACAACTGGCTGCTAATTTTATTTTCCAAGAATAATTATAGCCCGTTGGAGCATGATTGTAAGTCTTGAGCATCAGTTTTCCATTGGAAAAAAAAAAAGAATTCAGATGATTAGAGACCTGTTGTGTGGCAAGGAAGATGGTAGTGGGCAGCCCTCTCCAATAAAATCAAGCCCAAACTTACCAGTGTTCCCCCTAGGATTACCCCAACCCCTCGAGTTTGTCTGCCTACCAAACATGAGGAATGGAAGGAAGGTATACAGATAGCCCTTAACATAGAACCACTTGTTTAGCGACCACTTGAATTGCACTGAACAAACATTGCTTGCAATCAGAACTTGCAAGCATGACCATTGCTGCATGGGGGGGAGGGGGTGATCAAAATGTAGGTGATTAGCAACCGGCATATACTTAACGACGGTTGCTGTGTCCAACAAGCAAAGTCAGTAGGAGAAGCTGGTTTCGCTCAGTGCCCACATGATTTACTGAACAAGTGCAAAGGCAGAAAAGCTTGTAAAATTGGGTGTGACTCATTTAACTTCCCTTGCTCAGCAAAAGAAAATTCAGGCCCCAGTTGTGGTTATAAGTTGAGAACTACCTACAGTATTAGAGCAAGGGTCTTCCAACTTGGCAAGTTTAAGACTAGTGGACTTCAACTCCCAGAATTCCTGAACTGGCATGACTGGAGGAGAAATTCTGGGAGTTGAAGTCCACAAGCCTCAAAGCTGTCAGGTTTGAAGACCCCTGTATTAAGAGGTTGGCTTAGCTTAGTTTTTCCTCCCTTCTCCACCCATCAATTTAGGTTTTGGACCTGATGTCCTCCAGGTCTCTCAGGAAGTTCCAAGATGGTAGCAGTCTTGCCGAATTATTGTCACGTAAAGTCGTTCTGCAGTAGGGAAGAACTTTGGCTCAAGCCAACCAACCCTCTTGTCTTGGCTGCTTGAAACATCTCTCTTTTCCCCCCCTGGCAGGGACTTTTGACACTTTTGTCAATATTGTGTCTGCCAGGACGGCTGTGGGGCATGACCGACAAGGACAGCTCGTGTTGTTTCACGCTGATGGGCAGTCAAGCGTCAGAGGGTATGTCCTGTGGCTTGGCGAAGCTTTTCCTACAAGGGAGATTGGGGGTCTTTCGGGAGGGGAAAGTGTCTTCTGTGTTCCAAATGTTGAGCCAAAGAAAGAGAAGTGGGTGCCAGGTCCTGAGTTGTACCATCACACTCAGCCAAGCCATGGTTTGCTGGCTGAGTTGCCCTGGGCTGGGTTCAGGCATCGCACTAAATTGCAAATCATGGTTTAACAATCACAGTGGGGGTGGGGGTTGCATTAACCAGCTAAGACCAAACAAATGAAATGATGGGATTGTATAGAGATGGACAGGCTAACGATGAAAATAAAAGACAGAGAAGATTCAATTTATGATAGGGCCTGGGATGAGTGGTTTAGAAATTAAAAGAAAATAAAATGGCAATTAGGAAAAGAAGGAATATGTAAATATGTAAATATACCATGGAGAAGATTGAGATGTAAGGATAAAAGGTATTGATTTATAGGAAGAGTAAGATGTAATGGTAAAGGAATAAGTAAATACATATACTGAAAAATGTGAGGAGATGCAAAAGATATCTTGATGTTGATAACAATGTATAAAGTTTTATGTTTTTAAAATTTGGAAACTTAATAAAATTTATTTTTTAAAAAAGAAATTATGGGAGGCCCCAAATTTGAGAAATTTCTAGCCTTAGACCTGTTAGGTCAGCGGTCTCCAACTTTGCCAACTTGAAGACTTGTGGACTTCAGCTCCCAGAATTCCTCAGCCAGCTTTGGTGGTACAGTGGTTAGAGTGACAGTACTGCAGGCTACTTCTGCTACCTGCCAGCTGCCTGCAATTTGGCAATTCAAGTCCTGAGGTTGACTCAGCCTTCCATCCTTCCGAGGTGGGTCAAATGAGGACCATAATTGTTGGCGGCAAGAGGCTGACTCTGTAAAACTGCTTAGGGAGGGAGGGGGGGAGGAAGGAAGGAAAGGAACCATAGTGGTGTAATGTTTAGAATGCAGTATTTTGGGCTAACACTGCCCACAACCAGCAGTTTGATCCTAACTGGCTGAAAGGTTGACTTGGCCTTCCCTCCTTCCGAGGTGGTAAAATGAGGACTCAGATTGTTAGGGGCAAGAGGCTGACTCTGTAAAACCGCTGAGGGAGGGAGGGAGGGAGGAAGGAAGGAAGGAAGGGAGCCATGGTGGCATAGTGTTGAGAACGCAGTATTTCAAGCTAACTCTGCCCACAGCCAGCAGTTCGATCCTGACTGGTTCCAAGTGGACTCAGCCTTCCGTCTTTCCGAGGTGGGTAAATGAGGACCAAGATTGTTGAGGGCAAGAGGCTGACTCTGTAAAACCGCTGAGAGTGGGCTGTAAAGCAATGTATAAGTCTTAAGTGCTATTGCCATTGCCAGTTAATTTAGTATTTGAACTTCAAAATTGTATTCTTTGCTAGGTCTTTGTGTCCAAAAAGGATACGATAAAATAAGTCTTCCAGGCTTCTTACAGTGGGCAGTACAATAGGGCATGGTTGATGGTTATAACTGAGCAAATGCAGTGGTGATTCAGACTGGGACTCTTACAGAACTGACAGGCTGAGAACAGGTTATTGAACCTAGCTTTTGAGTGGGAAAGCATCTGAAAAAGCTAGCCTGACACCCTATGTAAAAGATGAAAAAAGAAAATTCTTATAGCCTAATTTGCAACTTTCATTAACGGCTTTATTTAAAATGTTTATTTTATTTAGCTTTGAATTAGTAAGTCAAGAGAGGCATTGCTTATGTTCAGGGACAGCTTTCTCCAGCATCCTTGTTAGACCTTGAACTGAGAGGCCAATGATAAAAACATAATTTGCTTTGGGGTTTTTCCCCATGAGAATTTAAAATGACAAGTTATTCGTGAGCTATTTGCAAAAATAATAAAGGCTGGATATATACTATATGTACAAAAAAATCAAAATGTATGTTTTGGCTGTGGACAGGAAGCTAGATTCTTTACCAAAATCCCAGCACAGTCTTGACACTGAAAACAGATTTATAGCTCTTCCTTAATTCTTTCAGATTTGCATTCAGACTTTTCCTTGTGCTCTGTCTCAACACCCTCAAAGCCAACAAAAATAGGAATATAGGAATCCTGATAGCTTTGAAGGCTATCAGCAGCTGTGAATGAGAACATGGCCAACTTAGGAAAGTAGAATTCTTGAGCGTTGGCTACCAGGACTCACATCCCCAGAAAGACCCGAATCATTATTTAATTGGGATAGGTTTTTTTTTTCTCCCTTCTTTCCTCAGATTCTTATAACCATCTGTTCCTTGCAACTGTAGCCTGAATCTCTGGGAAATGGCGGATTTCCTGAAGGAGCGCGGCGTTGTGAATGCAATCAATCTGGACGGTGGGGGATCGGCTACTTTTGTCGTCAACAGATCTCTTGCTAACTACCCTTCGGATCACTGGTGAGCATCCTCTGCTATCATTTTTCTGGACTAGCCCGATTTGCAGGTGTTTTGAGTTGCACATTTTTCTCTGACCAGGAACCACAGGAAGCTTCGCACCAATTTGGTTAGAAATTGTCCTTTTGGCTCTTGCCCCCCCGTTCTCTGCAAGTTCTCTCTATATAAAAGTGAAATCCCACTCATGCCTCATCACAAAATCTCCAGAACCGTAAAACCTACAAGCTTGAAATTTGGCACGTAGGTTTCTAGAGGCTCACTAAGAAAGGATTTTTAAAAATGACCATCACAGCATTAGTATTTTGTATATTATTATTATTATTAACTTGCTCTGATGCTAAGGAGTTCTACTCCCCACCTGAAAAGAAATCTCTTCCAAATGCAAAACACAAGCAGAGGAGAGGAGTTTCAGTTTTCGTTTACAGCACCAAGCAGCTTTAAGTACAGAACAGTTGAGCTAAGCCACGCCCAGGCTCCTTGCTGTCTCCTTGCTCACACAGCAAATACTGTTTTAGTTTCCAAACAGCGCTCAACTCTCTCACACAATGACAGGATGCTAGCCAGGTAAATACCAATGGATGCTGGTAGGAAGAGGCACAATATTTTCCCCTTATTTTCCTCCCCAAAAACCTAAGCCCAAACACATCGTTTTGTAGTGAAGCATGGGTATCAAGCTAGTAATTAAATAAAACCTCCCCCCCCCCCAAGGCACTCTCTGGTTATTAGTGGCCCAGAGTTTGCACTGGGCATTACTTATCGATAGGTTGCAGGTACAGTTGTGGATTTGTCATCTTTTTCTGTAGTGGCTGTGGATTTTATATATATGTATTTTGTGTATGTTTCATTATTTTTAATCTTGCTAGCCACTTAGAGTTATGGATGTGAGTTAGCAATAGCACTTATATTTATACACTATTTTATGGTGCTTTTACAGCCCTCTCTAAGTGGTTTACAGAGTCAGCCTCTTGCTGCCAACAATCTGGTGCCTCATTTTACCCACCTTGGAAGGATTGGAAGGCTGAGTCAACCTTGAGCCGGGTGGAATCGAACTGCTGGCAGTCCACAGAATTAGCCTGCAATGCTGCATTCTAATCACAGAGCCACCACGTCTCCTGAGTTAGATGGCAGTATAAATTCAATAAATACATTACTAACACATGCAGGCTGAGCTTGAAGAGAAGGGGATGTGGCTGTGTTTTTAATTCCATCTGTCCCAAAGGTGCTTTTTCAAGAGGCAACTGGACTTCCTGGTTTTTCTTTCTCTCCCCCCCCCCCCCAAAAAAAAAAAAAAAAAAAGTCCAGTTGCCTCTTGGAAAAGCACTTTTAGGACCACCGTGACCCGGATGACGGAGAATCTCCATCAGTAATTCCATCCACCTTTCTCTCTCTCCTTTCTTCGCAGCGTATTTGACCCCACCTGGCGCTGCCCCCGGAGCATTTCGACCGTCTTGTGCGTGCACGAGCCTGACTGCCAACCTCAAAACTGCAGCGGGCATGGGCACTGCATGCTTGGGCGATGCCACTGCCACGGAGCCTTCTGGAGCGGGCCAGCCTGCGATGTGCTGGACTGCGGCCCTTCCAACTGCACTCTTCACGGGATGTGCACGGACGGTAAGGGGCCCACCTTTGGAAGGACGCAGATGCAAACGGGTCTCCTTTTGGGGCTGGGTGAGGAGTGCCCAATGTTTAAAGGGGCCCTTTGGTGGTCGCGAATTGGCACCCTTTCTCAGCCGGTCTTCTGAAAGCTCGCAGATTTGCACACAAACCACCATACAACAGCAGAAAATAGGTTTCAAGGTGTTTAATACCAAGCCACAAACTTCCCATCCGGCAAAAATGGCATACAATCCGGTCTAGGTTAGCACTGGAAGCTTCTGCCTTCCAATGCTATTTAAAGGTATAAACACACTGACCTAAATGCTCCTATCTCCTGTACTCGTCCCTAATTAGCCCCTTAATTACCCTTTAGGTCATCATCCGGTTCTACATAATATGTCCATTGTTTCCTATCTTTGCAAATCTATCCTTTGCCTATGAACCCTACCTACTCATGAGTAAACTATATACCCAGATTTCTCCCCCCCCCCCCCCCCAATCATCCATTGCAGCACTACAGTCAATTCCAAAAGCCGCAAAAGGATGGGGTTTCCCGGATTCCCTCTCTTGTCACCATTGACCATCCCGCTCCGGCGATGATGCGTCGGACGCAGCTAAACAGTCCCGGAAGTATATAGTGTCAGGCTTCAGCGGCTCTCGCGAACGAGCTGACGGGCTCAATTTGTCAATCAGCACTAACAGAGCCCAACACCCTTGATTTTTGAGGTTGGGCGCAGAACTCCAAGCTCTGAAAAATGATGCTGCAGATAACAGGGAGCCTAGTTCTAACCCTGCCCCTATATCCCTTCCCATTCTCTGATCTTCCTGCATAAGTTCACATTGTCTTCTCTGTCCCTTCCTTTATTGCAGTGGGATGTATCTGTGATGCTGGTTGGACTGGTGAAAACTGCACCCAAGGTAACCCTCTTTCTCACTTAACCATCCTGGGGTTGGGTTGCTTTGCTGGGGAAGCTGCTATATATAAACAGAAACCAAACCTCACTCCCATCTTGCACAGATGGTGTTACCTAGCTGGGTAATGAAATGTCTGCAAGAAACCAAGGTCTCCACAGTTCAACCCTGAGTGACAAGAGTTTCTCTTCTATTGGATAAGAGAAACTGTCAAGCAAAATGTCAGCCTTAAGCATCACCCCAAATTCTTTCCAAATCCTGGGGGGTGAGGTATCTTGTCACTAATGAGTACCATCAACTAATGAGTACCATCTGCTGCCTCCTGGCTTCCCACCCACAATCCTCATCATGCTTTCCCTTCTTTCTAGCTTGCACCAATGGTTCCTACGGGGACAGCTGTGCTCAGAAATGCCTGTGCCGCAACGACGGCAAGTGTGACCCCGTGCACGGATCCTGCACTTGCCCAGTGGGCTTCCAAGGAATCTTCTGTGAAGAAGGTGCGGGATTTGGAGCTGGTTCATTCAAAGTGATAATAAAGTTATTCAAAATCTCTCTCTCTCTCTCTCTCTCTGTATCCAACCTACCGATCTATCCACCCATCCATATCTATCCATCTACCCCATTCATCTGTATATCTATCATATCTGTCCACCCACCCACGCATGCATGCATGCATCCATCTATTGTATCTATCCACCCACCCATTCGTCCATCCATCCATCCATCCATCCATTTTACTTACAGCTGCGGTGATGCAGTGGTTAGAGTGCAGTATTGCAGGCTGACTCTGCCCGTAGCCTGCAGTTCGAATCTCACCAGGCTCCAGGTTGACTCAGCCTTCCATCCTTCTGAGGTGGGTAAAATGAGGACCTAGGTTGTTGGGGGCAAGAGGCTGACTCTGTAAACCACTCAGAGAGGCCTGTAAAGCATTACGGAGTGGTATATAAATCTAACCACTATTGCTATTCTCATCCAAGAAGCTTCTTCAGAACTGTTTGAAAGAACCTCTGAAGACCTGGTTCTGCCAGTTGGCCTGGGTGAGGGGAATTCCACGTTGGAGGTGGCTGCTGGCTTATTGACAGTTTCACCTTCCCGCTCCACTTGCTCTCCACTCATCCATCTTCTTTGCTTATCCTACTGATGTATCCTAGTCATGTTCCTTTTAATTGCTTCTTTTACGGGTTCTATTATTTTACTTCCGTACTGCTTACACTCCTTCCCTTTTCTTCCTTTTTCTTATTTGTAAGCCTTCCAGTAACCCCCATGGCTTGAGATAGGCAGCAAATAAATTTAGCAAATCAAATTAAAATTAAAAATGCCTCACCTATAAAAAGCAAGCAGCTGTGTGAGGGGAGGAGGTCATGTCAGCTTCAGAAATGCTAGATTTAAACATGCCTTTAAAAAAAAAAATTGGTTAGAAGTGGATAGAAAAACTGTTTCTGGGTAGGAAAGTCTATAGCAAAAAGCAGGAAGAGGGTTTGGTGTTGGTGTGATGACCCGGTGTGTAACACAAATATAACAAAATCCAAAATGTAAATAAATGTAATTTAATGCCTCCAACTTGGCCCCACTGTTCAATAATTCTCAGTTCGAGATAAAACAAAAATAGTCTTCAAAAGAAAGCAATACAGTCAGAACTCAACGACCAGATAAAGGTGAAATAAAATCCCAAGCAAACTACAATGAAGGAATTTTCAAGATGGACCAGGATAAGTAATTACCAACTTCAAGGAGATAACAAGGCACAATCTGTTGGAAGGACACCAATCAAGATAACTTCAGCCCAAAATAAAACACGCTTTGCTTCTGGCAACACTGTGTTTTAACCATCTCTCTTATATACTATTCTTCCCAGCTGCAACCAATGAGGGGGATCATGGCCGCTTCCTCTCTCGTAAGCCAAGTTGTTTCCTTTTCCCTACGTGTCCTAGGATGGAGAGGGGATGGGCCTGATTCTTCCTCTGACTACCCAGCTGGCTTCTGCCCCTCCCTAGCCTCCTCCACAACCTCCAGAACTACACCTCCACTCCCTGTCTCCTCTCCCTCTACCAAGGGCATGACAGTTTGTGAGGATGGCATCTTAAGGCAGGCTGGGCATGACTTCCAACTCCTTTATCCTTTCTTCTTGCTGACTTATTAGGATGCAACATCTGTTCCTTCACTATTTTGCAGCCTGCCCTCTCGGACGATACGGACCTAACTGCCAGCATCCCTGTCAGTGCCCAAACCAGTGTTACTGTGATCGGAGGACGGGCAGCTGCAATATTTCTCTAGACTCAACCGTCCTGGATAAATTATCTAGAGGTACATGCTGATTTTTTAGGCCAAAGCATTTTGAAAGAATACAACAAATTTTGTCAATAAAAAATGGTGACAGTTTGCAAAGATTACTAGGTGCAAATAGAAATACATACTATTTTCATAGCAAGGAAGACAAAGCTGGAATGGTTAAATTGATTATTTTATTTAAAGAGGAAAATGTGTTCTTATAACTCTGATTTTGGTTTTGTTGATTAGTTTTAGTTTACTTTGTTGTCACTGCACATCATACAATGAAATTAAATACCATCTTCAGTGTACTACTCAGTAGAATTCAGTAGAATTACTGCCCTGGGATAGAAGCTGTTTTTCAGTCTATTTGTCCTTGTTTTTATTATCCTGTACTGTCTGCCAAATAGTAATAGTTAAAGAAAAGGGTTCCCAGGATGAGATGGATCTTCAGAAAGAAAGATTGTGAAATGGCTAGTTATGTATTGGTTATGTATTCTAGTTATGCTAGAAATGGCTAGTTATGTATTAATTTGTAAAAGCAAAAAATGGCAGTTGGAGTGTGTTTATCTTGTACTGTGCTAGGAAGAGTTGGAAGTCAATGCCCCCTTTTCTTTCTTTTTCTCTTCCCCTTTGTATTTCACAGCCCCTTCTTCCCCATTCCCTTTCCCTCCCTTAATTTCCTATTTTATTTTATTTTTGTATTTTATATAATAACATTTTAAAAAACCAATTGCAGTGATTCACTTAGCAAAACCATGGTGAAAATATTGTAAAATCAGGTATGATTCCCCCTAACAACTGTCCTTGCTGAGCAATAGAATTTCAGTTCCCAATTGTGATCGTACATCAAGGAATCCCTGTAATGGAGTCCTAACGGATCACTTTTGTACCAAATGAATGTGTTCATGCCAAAGGCTGGACAGGTGATCGATTTAGATTCCCACAGAAAGACAGTGTCATTTGTCATCCAGATCAATATTCTTTTGTGGCTCGGATTGGAACCAGCATCTCTTTTCTCACCTCACCTGGTTTCTTTTTTGCTTTTGCTTTTTCCTTTTTAGCTGGGCCGTGCCTGCTACAAGCTACCTCAAAGGAAGAGTTCCTTTTCTCCAAGTAAGTTTCACGCTTTTTGCTCACTGATAAATTTCCTTACACATCCTTGACGGTTTTTCCTGCCTCCCATGGAAAACCGGGTGGAAGGAAATAACAGCTCAAAGAAGACCCCATTTTGGAGCTTGGTGGGCTACAACCTTTCAGGCTCCTTCCGCCCTCGTTTGTGAACCGTGGTTTGTTCTTTGTAGGAAAGCCTGGGTCGCAATAAGCCTGGGTTTGCTTGTCCTGCTTTCGCTCAGCGTGCTGGTGAACATCAGACTGGCTCTCCGCAGCACCAACAAGCGACACGAACACGGTCAGTACATCTCGGTCCCCCTGGAAGAGATCAACGGTGGGACCAAAGAGCAGGTTCTGCCAGCAGCTTGGGAGGAGGA
The DNA here is from genome assembly GCA_015471245.1 of Laticauda colubrina. Classification (NCBI taxonomy): domain Eukaryota; kingdom Metazoa; phylum Chordata; class Lepidosauria; order Squamata; family Elapidae; genus Laticauda; species Laticauda colubrina. The sequence continues at coordinate 1,680,012 of BLBF01000067.1, forward strand.
CGATCCCACCGAGGCTGCCTGGGACACGAATCTGACGGAAAGCATTCATCTGTTGTGATCATGAGAGGTTCTCTTCCCTGGAGCAGAATTCTCGGGAGAGGTCACCGTTCTCCAGTGTAGTTTTTGCTCCATCGGTTGCCATTTTTCCTCATTGCCTTAACTGGAACCAGCGGCCTAGGAGAGGGGTCTGGAACTCTTTGGGTTCCCAAAGAGGGAAGCTTCCATATTGGGTTGGAAATACTGTCTCCCACCAAGTTTTGGAGAGAAGGTGAGTGAATGTCAGTCTCCTGAAGGCTTCAACTGAACTGCACAGCGGCGTCTTCCGCTTGAACCGCTGTAGAAGATTTGATGATTTCAGAGACAGGAACAGTGGCGGGATTCAAATTTTTTTTACTACCAGTTCTGTGGGCGTGGCAGGGCTTGGTGGGAATGGCAGAGGAAGGATACTGCAAAATCCCCATTCCAACCCCACGAACCTGCTTTCCAGCTCCGTTCTCCTGTGCAGGGCAACCAAAGGAGACCCAGCCAATCAGCTGGGACTCAATAGGAGGCAGAGAAGAGATGGGGTTGGTGGGGCCAGTCGGAGACGGAATTGGCCAGTTCTCCGAACTATTCAGAATTTCCGCTACCGGTTCTCCAGAACTGGTCAGAACCTGCTGAATTTCACTTCTGGATGGGAAATGATTTTTTTTTTTTTTTTAGGATTCCTCCTGCCTTGCAACATTCGGAAGCCTCATCCCCAAAATGTTTACAGGTAGTCCTTGGTTTGCAACTGTTCCATTTAGTGACCATTAGAAGGCACTGAAAAAAAAAATTGCAGGATCCAAATGCAAGTCACTTTGGCAACTGGCATGTATTTAGGACACGTGCATTATTTCTGGGTCAAGATTGATCACCATTTGCCATCTTCTCAGCTGACTTCCCACAAGCAAAATCAAGTAGGGGGAAGTGCTTAAGATTCGCTTAACAACTATATGTCTCGTTTAAGCGACTTGCTTAACTGGGGCAAAAAAAAAAATAGAATGAGGCAAAACTCATTTATTTGCCACGCATAGCAATAGAAATTTGGAGCTAAATTGTGGTCGTAAGTCAAGGAGTACCTGTAGTATGTATTTGTCCCCCACTATAGACACCTGCTTGTCCTTCTCACATCCCTGGGGTGTGGGGGCAGGATGGAAGGGAACTTGGACATCTGGACATCTCTGGACCACAAGTTCCATCATCTCACTTGGTGGCTTAGCCACAGAAAGCTAGCCAGATTTGGGGATGCTGCTGTAGCTCTAAACCAGGGGTCTTCAAACTTGACAGCTTTAAGACTTGTGGACTTCAACTCCCAGAATTCCTCCTCCAGTCATGTTAACTAAGGAATTCTGGGAGTTGAAGTCCACACGACTTCAAGTTGCCACAGTCAGACATCTCTGCTCTAAACTGTGCTGCAGTGTGGACCAAATGGACATGCCAGCCTGTTTTAGGACTGCCTCTTGTACGGGGAAGAGAGATGGAGATAGGTTGCCCCTGCTATATTGATAAGGATAACTTACTGTCAAGATTTTGGCAGTGACCCCCATTTAAATCATGAGTCTCGAGTGAAACTTCCAAAACTTCAAAAGGATTTATTGGGAGTTAAACTGTCCGGCATTGCCTGGGCACAGCCAACTCTGAGACACATCATTCATTGTCACTCTTGACCCTGGTTTCCCCTCCACTCCCTAGGTGTATCATAATTCATATTCTCCAATGGGACACATCCATAGCCAAGAGTCATGCTCTCCAGTTAGAATTTTACATGGCAGAAACTTCGGTCACCTAATTACCATCTTTGAATACTATTTATGGAATGCAGTTTTGGTTTTGCAAGCAAACCCCTTTTCCTTCCTCCCTTTCTGTTGACAACTCTAAAAAGACCATAGAAATATTTTATGAGTTGACAACTTAATTAGGGTGGAGTGCCAATGAGCCAATCCCTTTAATCAAATTGCAACCCTGCTGTTTCTGATGGACTTTTGATGATTAGCAGATCTGAGCTGCTAAACTCCCCCGAGAGAATTGAGAAGACCGAAATTCTTCACTGTCTTAGGTGGTCCCTGACTTATGACGGGGTGTTTAGTGACTTTGAATTTATGACAGATCCCACCCACCCACCCCAAATGGGACCAGGTTCCAAAGATCTGACAGTTGCCCCTTCTACCCTGTGGTCACATTATAGTATTGACATCTTACAACCTAACCTGCATTTACAACTATTTGCAAGCAACTGCAGTTCACGATATTTTTGCCAACGGGGGGAAAAATAGCATTTACTTCCGGTTTCTGGCAAAAATGGCCCATGGTAAGCCATGGATTCATTTTGCAACTGCAGAATTCATTTTTATGACTGCAGAGGTAACTTTAGGACTCCCACTCTGAAATTTGCTTAAGGATGGCCACAAAAAAGTCATAAAATCGGGGGCCGTCATGTGATTGACTCGCTTTGCGACCATCACGCTGGTGACCAATAATGAGCAGGCTCCTTTGCGATCCTAAATTGAGCGCTACTTGGAACAGTGAAGAATATAAAATCAGATTTTTATGTCAGCTCTTTCCGGTCTCTGTTTTGTGTGAAGAGGAATGCTAGTTTTATTTAATAGCAAACACTCTCCTTTTTTGTACACTGGATTTGCCCTTGGACTGCATAAACAACTGATTTTTAAGGCAGCTTTTTAAGGCAGCTCTATTCTTTGCTTCCAGAGCAGGTTGCAGAGAATGGAAACCCAGGGAAAAAATTGCTGGCAATGTTTTTAAACCCAGAACCTTTGAGATATATATGGTGGGGCTTTACAAGCTGGCTCTGAACAATTTCAGTATTTGAATAAAAAAAATCTAGATGTCTCTACCCTTCCAGAAGATTATTTAGCTCTTAAAAAGGATTGTGAGCCACAAACTCAACACTAGAAGTGTCTGCCAAGTCACTTAATTATGGCTACTTAGTTCTTACTCTAGCGACACAAAATTGCTGTTTATTTAAACCTATTCTCCAAAGCACCAGATGGCAGGACAAGAAGGAATAGATGGAAGCTCATCAAAGGGAAATCCAATCTAGAACCAAGGAGAAGTTTTCTGAGAACAATTAATCAGTGGATTAATGAATCTTGCCCCCCAGAGTTATAGTGCTCCATCCCTGGAGGTTTTCAAAAATAAGACCAGACAACCATTTGACAAAGATGGTACGAGGTCTCCTGCTTTGGGCAGAGGGTTGGACGAGAAGATCTCTGAGGTCCCTTCCAAATCTATGATTCTATGTTTTGTCTTACATAGAGGAGCCTTGGGGTTTATGAATGATAGGATATGGCTCATGGCTGTGTAATTTATATGCTTCTTCCACGGACCGGTACCTGAGTAATGCGAGACTCCACCGCCTTCAGGACAGCTCTTCGTTCAAAGCTGCCCCCCCCCCCCTTCGCCTAAGGCGCGAGGATTCCTTCAGCACCCAAACACCGCTTTCCAACCGAAAACCCGGAAGCGCCGTCGAAACAAGATGGCGGCGCCCAAGCTTTGCGGCCCGGTACAAAATGATCCACGGACCAGCACCGCTCCGGGGACCGGTGGTTGGGGATCCCTGTGTGAAAGGACTGTGAGTTGCCTTTTTCTTCCTCTTCTTTTGGAATTAACAATTTGGAACCTAAAACAGCTTTTCCAGATGATTTAGCATATCCTTCAACGTAAGCTATCGATCCAGGTTTTATCAGTTGAAATAAAGAATGATACTTCTTTAGCCCAGCATTTCTCACCTTTAAGCACTATAGACTTTAACTTTAAACTGTTCATGACTATGGCTACAGAATTCTAGGAATTGAAGTTCATGTATCTTAAAACAGTAGCTTGATACCTGTGCTTTGCTACGAAACTATGTGGTTCAGCTTAGTTTTTGGGGAGGAAAATAAGGAGAAAAAACATCTGCCTCTACCTACCAACATCCATCAGTATTCATCTGGCTAATGTCCTGTCAGTGTGTAAGAGAGTTGAGGGCTGTTTGGAAACTGAAGCAGTATTTGCTGTGAGCAAGGAAACAGCAAGGAGCCTGGGTGTGGCTTAACTCAATTGTTCTGTACTAAAGCTGCTCTGAAACTGAAACTCCTCTGCTTGTGTTTTGCACTTGGAACAGTTTTCTTTTCAGGTAGGGAAAAATCCTTTCTTAGTGAGCACCGAGAAGCCAAGAGGAACATACGTGCCAAATTTCAAATTTATAGGCTTTACGGTTCTGGAGATTTTGTGATGATGTGTGAATGGTATTTCACTTTTATATATATAGATTGCCAAGTTTGAGAAACAATGCTTTAATGCATAATTGTGAACATGTAGCCAACATGGGGCATAAAAATGATCTGCGCTTGTATATGTTTGATATTTGTAGATCCATTTTTATTCAGCGGGTTTGCACTAATATTTTGGAATTTATCTGCCAAGCTTTTTAAATTGCATTTTTTTCCTTTCCAAAGTGACTTATTTGATGTCAAAACTCTTGATTGTATGTTTTACTCTCTCTTGCTGATTCAAAAAAATATATTGTCTTTTTATATTTTTTTCAATGTATAGAAGAAAATAACCAGTGGAAAAGATTTCTGTGGTGAGATTGTGATGCTGCATACTATAGTTTAACAAGCTAGGATTCCTCGGTTAAAAAACAAGTAATGTCACTAATTTTATTCTGCAGGCTAGAATAACAGGAAATATAGAAAAGGGGTTTACTAGGTTGCTAATCTTTTTTATCAGAGATTTTTGAGGGACTTATGCTAATCTCTAAAAAAGTGTTTTTTAAGTAATATATTTGAGAAGATGAACATTTTCTTAAAATAGCAATGGGAATATTTTTTAATAATATATTTTGAAGCAAAAAATTCTTTCGGAGCCAGGTTTTTTAATGCACTTTGATCTGTATTTCCTTTTTGTATTTATGGAACCCTCAAGTGAAAGTTTGAAAAATAAGAGTACTTAAAGTCCTTCTAGAAAATAAAGCCTCGAGGAAAGTTTGCTTTGTGATTTATGTGGGAATAAACTTTTTAAAGAAATAAATTCGTATTCTGCTTGCTTCACTCTTTGCTTCATTGTGGTTTGGTGAGCCAAAAGGAAAAAAAGATGGGGCACTTTCTACTTTAAATAAAATGGGAAGATTCCCCCACCATCCAGTCACAAGCTTCTTGGATGAGAATCTAAATGTCTTCAAGGAAAACCAAAAAAGTCCAGTTGCCTCTTAAAAAAGCATCTTTGAGGATGGAAAGAGGAAATTTCTCATAGTTCCACATGACTAACTGACATTGGCTATAGCAACCTCCTTCAATGACTAGTCAAATTCAAAATACTTCCAGGAGGTTTCTTGCAACCCTGACTGAAGTGGCAGCCAAAAAAACCTGCCTTGCAGTAAAGTTAGTTTTCAGCTTTTGACTTTTTGAGTTTGCTTTCAGCAAGAGGCATTTCTTTAAGATTGAGCTGGATTGTTTTTAGACTGCTGCAGAAATGGAATAGCAGCTCTTTGCTGTGTTTGATAACCCAGCAAGGCTCTGAGTCAGTGATGCAACCACAAAGCTTAAGAGTCTGGGCATTCCCAAACAAATTCCAGGCCTTTGGGGAAAAAATGGACATAAGACGCAGAAAGCCTCACTCAGATCCTGATTCTTGCCTGCTTTTGTCAGCTGTACATAAAAGCCCTTCTGAGCAAAATCATTTCTGAACAAAACAGAAGCATTTAATGAGAATTTGCATGCAGATATGGGGAGCAGGTTAGGAAGCAGCCTGCAGGATGGAGGTAGAGAAATCTGAATTGGCCATCACTTCCATCTTTCTTTCTTTAATCCATATCTTTAGAGAAGGGGGAAAAAACTAAGGAATATCGATCGGCTGTTTCCAGAATAAAGGAATTATAAAGGAAAAAAATAATAAACTGTCAAAAAAAAAAAGCTGTCAAAAAAAGTCTGCTACTAAGATTGTTGGCCAAGCAGGCACAAAAACAGCCAGGGAAGTGATTGAAGCCTGGGAAATGGGCTCCTGTCAATCAAAAGGAGTGCTGATTTACCCCAGCTTATCAAGAACTTAAGAGGTGAGGGCTTGGCAGCATAAGGAAACAACAGCCAACGACTTAATAGGCAGCCATCAATACCCACTCTACATCTAAAAAGCCACACACAATAGGCACCATATAAGTACCACACACAGAAAAGCCCAAAGCATACAGAGAAGTTCCCTCAGGATGAGCTCCACTACAAGCTCAGAAGACAAAAATTTTGACTGACCCAGTTTGGATGCTATCCAAAAACCCAAGGTGATGGGTGTGACAGTGGAATCTAATCTTCATCTATTTTTATATTTGTCATCCATTAAAAATGGGTGAAACTTTGATCACAACTTTCTGACGACCAGAAATCTTGATTTTTCCAACTGTGCTCTGGATTTGGTTATACAGATAAAATGGAGCTGGTTTGGGGGGTGGGGTTGTGTGAAAGAGCATTTTGCTGAATTGTCTTAACTTCTGGAACAAGAGAAAGCGGCAGAGGTTGAACACATAAAACTATTCGTTTATTTGAAATTTAAAAAAATTTAAACAAGTCGAATTCTTTTCTTTCGTTATAAATTACAAACAAAAACAAGTGCAATGTGAATGTTGTTTCTTCCGTTGTTAGAGGCCAAGGTTAAGAAAGGAAAGAAATACCTGTTGAACTGCTGGTATCAGATCACACTACCTGAGGAACAAACTTGTGTTTCGTGCATTCTAAAAACAAAATTCATTATCTTTATAAATTCTGAGTATCAAATGAGCCTGGAAAGTTCCTGATCTTTAAAATACACTCTTTAAAAGGTAAACCTGTACTTTTAAAGCTCAGCAGTTAACCCTCAGCGGTGTTTCTTTGTTTTGTTTTGTTTTAAAATTGCTTTTTGTGAGTCTGTTAATGAGAAAGCCGGAGGCATTCCTTCTCAGCTAAATGTTCACTTGAAAGTGTAACCAGCAACTACAAAACTGTAAAATCAAAACAGAGTTCTGGGAGAGGATGATGATGATGATGATGATTTTTTAAAAGTTATTTTCGTCGTAGAAAAATATGTAGAAAAATATACATATATACATTTGACAATGCTAATAAAAAGAAAGGGAACAAAACCAACTACAATACAACAGACCTTCTCTGGGCCAGACACTTTAGCTGAGGTTGGCATATTACTTAAAATTCACACATTCTTGTATGGGACATCACAGGTATGGAAATTGGTTATTAAAATCAGCGGCTTGGCCCACTGATTCTGAAAATCACCCCACTTTTAACAAGGTACCTGGAGAGATGCCACCTGCCAATCTCAGAAGTGATAAGGAACTCTCTTGCAATTGATGTACCTGCCAACTGCATTGGGTCAGAGAGCCAGTGAGAATCAGCCATCTCCCATAACATCTGACCAAGACTTTTTGACTCATGTTTCAGATGGCCTGATCAAGCTACTTTGCTGAGCTAGAAAAAAAGAATGAGACAAACTTGAGTTTTCTGTGGAAGTATTAGGAAGCGAGGCAATTTAGACTTCATCATGACTACAAATGCAAATAAATATGTTACAGATAACCCTTGACTTAGGATGGATCCCCAAAAGGCACTTATAACCTGGATTCGAAGCTCCAATGGTCACTCCCCTCCTGCAGTCGCATGATCACATTTTGGGCACTGGCCAACCAGCCCATGTTGATGGCCATTTGCATTCTGTGGTCACATGATTGCAATTTATGACTTTTTTTGCCAAAAACTAGCATTCACTTCCAGTTTCCAGCAAAAAAAAAAAAAAAAAAGCCCATTGCAGATAATGGTATTCGTTTAATGACCATGGATTTGTTTAACAACCAAAGAGATTTGTTAAATGACTGTCACAAAAAAAATGTAATAAAAGGTTGGTCACAGGATAAGCTGCTTAACGACTGGCATGACTTACGACCATAATTTTCGGTTGAATTAGTCATAAACCAAGAACCATCTAGAACCTAAATGTCTATGGAGATTCTCAATCATTCAGGTTGTCCTAAAGGTGCTTTTTCAAAAGGCAACTGGAGTCTGTTTTTCCTTGAAGAGGTTTCAATTCTCATCCAAGTGTCTTCTTCAGTTCCACATTTCTTTGCAGTAGAACTGAAGAAGCTTCTTAGATGAGAAGCGAAACCCTTTCAATGAAAAACAAAATCCAGCTGCCTTTTAAAGTACCTTGAGCCTACCCAAGGATCCAAAGAAGGATCCTGAAGCCCAAATAGAAGGGGAAGAACTTCTTCCAAATCCTGCAGGCTCGCAATTGACTGTTATTATCGTCATCAGCAGAGTGTTTTACTGGCCGGATGCCTTTCTTGTCGCCAATGCTAAGTTTTGTAGAGCAGATATATCCTCATTGTGCCCAGACAGAGAAATATCTGCCTCTACCTTGGATCAAAATCACAGCCTCCTGATTGTGAGGTGAGAGCTCCACCTCTAAGCCACCACACCATTCCTCTGAATTGACTCCTTATGCTAGTGGCTAAATTCAAGCTGATTGGCATTCAAGTGACAGCTCAGCTCTAACATAGACACTTGCCTGCCCCCCACCACCCCAAATTTGGGGCTGTTCCAACTTGGGGCGAGAAGTTGCAGCTGGCCCATGGTAACAGGAGATGAGTATCATCCCAGGGTTCACAAGCAACTATCATCTGGCCATAATTCCGCTGGACATCAGGCCAGGATGAGAGCGAAGAGGATGGTCTCCATTCACCTGCTCTGGACTTCCCACACCAGGATCTCGTTGTAGGAGGCTGTGAAGAGGCGTTTCCCGGAGGGGGCAAATCTGCAGAGGCAAACGGTGTCGTTGTGGCCCGCATAGTCCTCCGAGGTCTTTGTTGCACGATCAATTAGTCTCAACATTCGTTCTGTGGAGCAGAGAAAGGGACTGGCTAAGAGAAGATACATTTACAGTTGGGCAGCCTGCTGAAATGGGATAGAACTACAGGGAAAGTAAAGCAACAAAGATAATCCAGTAGCCAAACAAATGTGACTTGCTCATCCACTTTTCATCTCTGGTTCTGTCTCTAATCCTAAGCACTAAACACTTGAAGAAGAAAGTGATGTCTGAAGCTCTTAAAGGGATGCTTGAAAGAGAACAAACTATGCCTGGCTGACAGGATTCCAGAGATTGCCCTTATGAAATCATGAGCCTTGAGCCAAGTTTCAAAAGAATCCAGAAGATTTATTTGGAGCTACATGACTGGCATTAGCCTGTCTGAAGCCAACTCTGGTATATGTAATTTAGAGTCATCTGTGATGCTGTTTCCCCCCTCCTCCCTGGGTGTATCATAAGTCAGATGCTCCAATGAAACACATTCACGGGCTGGGTGTCATCAATCACGTTCTCCAATTAAGGGATTTTTCAGGTAGAAGATCCAGTAATTTAGTTGCGATCTTTTAAAGATAATGATGGAAAGTACTTCTGGTTTTAAACTGCCATCTTGCTCCTTCAGATTTCTTCCCTCCCCTTGTTCATGGCAACTCAAAAATAGGCATAGGAATGCTTTATGAGTTGACACCGGCATTCATCAAATTCCCTGAAAGCTGATCCGTTGGCCCCCATACTCTCATTTCTTGAGCATTGGTAATACGCTGCGAACATCCAGGGCTGGCTTGCTTGCTTGCTTTTGAGAGAAAATGACAAATAACCGTTTAACCTCTCCAGATACCTACCGCTGAAGCCAACAGCTATTGTGCAGGCAACCGGAGACAGGCTGAGTGAAGTGGCGAAGGAAGGCAAGGGAATCTTCTCGATGACCTACATGATGTGGGGGGTGGGGGAAACTCATTTAAAAAAAAATCTGACATTATCTTGGTTAGTTCTTTGTCCTGTTCTGAGGTATTTCTTCCCCTATTATAAATCTGTACTCTCAATCTTTTTTTATGTAAATAAATATACATACATATATATGACACAGAGGAACATTACAGTCCAGTCCAAATATATATGGCAAGACAAAAAAAAAAAGAACTTTGTAAGTTTACAAGACAAATGGCATAAGGAACAAAGCTGTTACAGAATCTAGTAGTCTTAAGGTAGAGGCTTCAAAACCTCCTCCCAGAGAAGTGACAAAAACAGATCGTAAAGTGGGTGTGTGGGGTCTCTAACAATGTGTTTTGATCTCTAAGCACATAACGCTTATAAGCAGTTTCCCTAAATAAAGGGAAGTGAGCCTCCTACAATTTTCTCGGCTGTCCTCACCACTCTCCGTGGGGACTTTCTATCTGAGGTGTTGCTGCCACCAAATCAAACAGAGATGCAGTTTGTTAAAATGCTCTCAATTGTGCCTCAATCTTCTTTCCAAACCTGAAGTCTGAACTGGTCTCCTCTAGCAACACATACACACCACCCAGATTCAACCACCGATTCTGTGATGCAGCCACTGACCAAGACAACACCACATACCTGTTTCTGTTGCAAACTGTAGAAGAGGATCTCTTTCTGCAACCCAAAGCCGACATAAGCAATGGTACTTTTATCCCAAGGGCAAAACGCTGCCAGGCTAGGAGGTAGGGGACTGGGAATCTGAAAAGGGAAAGATCCATTATTGGACGAGTGCATGGAATCTCGAAAGAGCCATGGTGGCACAATGGTGAGAATTCAGTTGTCAATTGTCCCACAAGGTTAGACAGCAAAATAAACTCCTGGGACAGTGTTTTTAACCAAGACCACAACTTTACTGAAGATTCCATGTGGGTACAAAAGCAGAAAAGCCAATTCTAACAATTTTACATGAGAACAGCATAGGAAATATCTCCCTTTTTACCTCCTGGACCTCCCATTGTCTATTGTCAACCACTTATTTGCACTTTCTTTGTTTTGAGAACAGTCTGCCTGCCTCAGAGAGAAATGAGACAACTGGCCACAGCCAACTTGCTGCAGGCCAACTTGCCATGGTCAACTGGCCACGAGACAACTCGCTGAAGGACAATTTAACCATTCCATTTAGTTATTTAAAATAAATAAATATTTTAATTTTTGCCATTCACAATTCATTCTGCCCCCTCCATCTGCATCCTTTCTTTAATGATTCTATTGTTATATAATTGTTACTATTATAAAGTATAATCTTGTCCCACAGAGAGTTGTCCTGTGGCAACATGGCCGTGGCGAATTGGCTGTGGCAAATTGTCATAGACCCACCTCGGACTTCCCCAGCTGGGGACCTTGAGGTGTTGGGTCTGTCTCAGGCTTCCAGTAGGCACACTTGCATTCCAAATTTCTCTCCCAAACCTTCCTTACATTCCAATGCCTTCCCTACGTTCTCCCATTAAAGTTATCTGGTTGCAAGTGGGGACTGCCTAGCAAATCAACCATACCAAATTCTGCCCACTGCCAGCAGTTCGATCCTGACTGGCTCAAGGTTGACTCAGCCTTCCATCCTTCTGAAGTGTGTAAAGTGAGACCCCAGATGGTTGAGAGCAAGAGGCTGACTCTGTAAACCACTTAGGGCTGTAAAAGCACTGTGAAGCAGTATATAAGTTTAAGCGCTATTGCTGGTGCTAACCAGGCCATACCCAATTCAGAAATGACATAAATAATCATTAGCGCCTTTGGAGAGCTTTTGCTGATCAGCCAAGACCCATTCCAGAAAATTTACTTTCCAAAGCATTTTCTAAGTGTGGGAATTAAACTTATTGTTCAACTTAAACAAATTGAGATATACACACCTGAGTAATTCCTGGACCATAAATTGATCCAAATTTGAAATATAATCAAGACAACATGATTTGCTATGCGATGGAAACACTACAGACAAGTAAACTCCTCTCACCTCAGGACCTGTGGGGGCTGGAAAGCTTAACCAATCAATGATCTCACATTTGTCCTTCAACCAGTCAGAAATCCAGACACTGACACGCCGATCACTGCTGGAGGCCAACCAAAGATCGCTTCCTTCAGTCCCAAGTTCGGTGTACTGGAGAAAAATGATGTGAAAATTATAATTTCTCTTGTTTTCCTGCCTTTGTTACCCCAGCCTCTGGCACAGTGCTTATACATGATCTCAGAGTTTGGGTGATATATATTAAAAATGGAATAAAGCCCTGTCTTCCAATCAAGGATAGACATAACCTTGAAGACTAGTCACTCAATTTCAGATACAAATTAAGCTAGAAAAACTGCTTGGTGGCAATGGCGAGAAAAAGCAGAGGTTGGGGTTTTTAGGATTAGAGGAACGGGGCCAAGTAAAACTGGAGAAAAGAGAAACAAGGTGGAAAGTTGGGACAGAAATTCTGGTCCCAATTAGTATGGTTAAGTGATGGCTACCTGTATTTTTTTATACAAATCCATTTTTGATCTCTTGGTTTGAGATCAGTCTCCATCTGGACTGGAGATGGGGACTGATAGCTTAACTCCACTGTTGTTTCTGCAATAACCTAACATAGCCAGTGTCAACTTTCAAAATGACTCTAGCTTCATTTCTAAGTTGCCATGCATATGAGGGGTGGGGAGGATGTGGAGAATGTAGAATGTTTTCCTCTGGTGCCAGACATAACAGCAATAAGGCCCATGAGAACCAAGGTCAACTGAACGTGCCCTAGCAACGTAATGGCTAACGTGACCTGTGACGCAAGCGGGGCAGATAATATCTATTCTTTAACTATACCAAAGCATGGGAATTATTCAGAGTTGGTTTCACATTTGAATGTGCTAGTATGATGTACCCAATAAACAGGATCTTTGAGAAAAGCCACAGCCTCAGGGTCTTGAATTGACTGGGAGGCATTACTTGGAATCATGACGGTTAGATTATTGATCTCTGTGATATTTTTTAAATTTATTTTCCATTCTGTAACTTTCTCTCTTCTCTTCATCAAAACTCCATTTATCTGATAATATACAGATGGGTAAAACAATTTGCATGCCTTACTGGTTTTCTGGTGCACTGGATAACGTTAATGGCCGAAGGTCGGTGGTCAGTAAGGACTCTGATGGTCATCCCTGTACGTGGGCTATTAATGGCAATCAATCCATCCTTGCTTCCTGATAGGATGATTTCCCCTAGAGATGGTCACAAGGCATCCCCAGTCATGGAAAACAAATATGAACATAGACACTTGCAACCACTTTGGAAATACTTTCAGGTATTCTCTATTCAAGTTTGAAAACACCAGAATTAACACAAAGATTGTTAGCAAAGTCAAGAAGAAAGGATATGGTTTCATTTGTAGCATTGCTCTCATTAACCCAGATAATCTCTGGGCTACACAGAAACAATCTAAAAAAAATAACTATTAAAACTAATGTGATGACCCGGGGCATGGCACAAAGGCAATACAGTCAGATAAGCAATAAGAGTCCCTTTATTATCTCCAACTTTGCTCCCAATGTCCTAGTTACCTTCTGGGCTGGAGAAAAACTCTCCCAGGAACAGCCTTTGACTATAGAAAATTCAGTCCAAAACAAGGTACACACAAACTGTAACTTAAAATCCAAACAAACCAAACGGAAATAATTAGTTTGGCAAGGCAGGAGCAGGAATTTCAGACTTGAAAGCACAGCAAAACTCACACAGTTGGGAAGATGCCAGGAACACAGATAAGCCATGAGGACACAAATTAAAGTCACGTTTGTTCCCAACAGCCTGCTGCACGCAACTTCCTTTGTTTTTTAATACACTGTGTTCCCAGGTGCAGCTAATGAAGGGAATCAGGGCCCTTTCCTCCCCCATAAGCCATGCAACCGACGTTGCTCTCTTCTCCATTCTTCCCTGTGTGCCCTAGGATAAAGAGGGGGTGGACCTGGGTCTTCCTCTGAATTCCCTCTCCCTTGCTCTACCTCTCCCCTGCTCTGCCCAAGCGGACTTTGCCCTTCCCCAATTTCTTCCACACCCAACGGAGCCACACTCCCACTCCCTGTCAGCTGTTCTGACAACTAGCTTCTAGTTAGTTAGATTCACTAGAGAAAGCAATCATGTTTGAAAGAGATAGTGGTAAAAGGAAACCAGGCCGTCAAAGAACACGGAGGCTGGACACCATCAAAGCTGAGATCAGCCAGAGCATTAAAAAAACTCAAAGAAATAGTGCAAGATCAGAAGATACAGAGAGACCTGGCCCATAGAATCGCCAAGAGTCGGACACAACTGAATAGATAACATCTTCATCAGTTAGTTAGTGTCAGGCCTGCCTCCATTCAAAACTCAAGAAAGAAAACCCCTAACTCCACTGGTATTAGAGAAGAGTTATTTTATCAAGTTTGAAGGGATAGCAGTGAAAGCAAGACAAGATCTGAATCGAAGCATGCGAAAGTTACACATTGAAAGTCACCCCAAATCCCTCCCCCCAAAGTCCAGCACCGAGAGACCAATCAACGCCCAGTATGATGTTATGGGAAAGCTCCTCTGCAGGTATTTCTCACATCTGGAGTCTCAGGACTGCTGGCCTTGACGGAGTAAAAATAATTCCACTCAGCAGTGCTATAATTCATGAGTGCCTTCCAGTTTCTCATGGGACTACTTCACACCAGGTCACTTCCCCAACCCAAATGCCCCCCTCCCCATTTCTATGGCAGCTGAGAGCAAGCAAGCTTCAGAAAACCATGCTGGAGATTCGGGGGACAGTTAGACTAGGGGTCCCCAATCTCCGGTCCATGGACTAGCACTGGGCTGTGGCATGCTAGAAACCAGGCCATGCAAACAAGTGAAGCCCCATCCATGGGATGCAGGCAGCACATGAAACCACACCCACTCCTATTCACAGAAAAACCATGGAACCAGCCCCTAGTGCCCAAAAGGTTGGGGAGCTGCTGAGTTAAGATTACACCTCCCATCAGCCAGTAATGCACAGGCACACTTGAGAAATGTTGAGATCTCAGCTTGGGAGGGTTGGAAAAGAGAAAAAGAACCAAGTCAAAGGGGAAGACAGCAAGAAGGGTGATGCGCAGCTCAGCATGGTGGTTTGTTCCTTACCATCTGCAGAATATCCAAGTGCCCTGACGGCCACGGAATGTGGGTGCATTTTCAATTCCATCTCCATCCGGGAAATGCTGAATAGGCGGATGGTGCCATCGCTATAGCCCGCCACAATATGATGGCTTTCGAGCCCATTGATAGAGGTGGGCACTGGGCTCCAGGCCAAGCACAAGCAACTCTAAGGGGAAACAGACCAGGGGTTAGCAATGCCTTAACTACGACCAGGTGACAGATGGGAAAGGAATAGCGGTCCCACTTTCGTATCATGCATGCTCTCAAGCATAGGAGATCACAAATCCAGGCAGTTCAGATGAATGTATAGGTTTCTTGATGGCTTTTGCAGTAGTATCTAGGAACATATATGTATTTATTCTTTGATTTATATCCTGCCTTTATTTTCACGACTGTGGGCAGTGCACATAATGCTCTTGCCTCCTGTTTTTCCCACAATAACACTATGAGGTGAGAGAAAAAGAGACTGGGCCAAAATCATCCAGTCGGATTTCAACCTTAGGTTACAGTTCAGCACTTAACACACTACTCCAAATTGGCTCTCAATAAATACATAAATACATCCCGAAGCCTCCGATTAGCTCACAGAGGAATTATGGAGTTCCATTGTAATAAATAAACCAGCATGTGTAGAACTCAAATTTCGCCACTTCCAGGATAAGCCCCCAATTACCAACATGCTGAGGCTTTTTCCCACTGCCTTCCTTGGCTGAAATTTGTGACAGGTCCCAGAGATTTGGGGTACACAATTTTTCCAGATCCCCTATCTGTCCTTTGGATCTTGCACTGCTCCAAGGACTTTCTAGCAAAACCCGATTGGTAAGATTATGTCTGTCTATGTCCCAAAGAAGCTTTTCCAAAAGATGCACTGAGCTTTTCTGCTTTTTTTCCCCCACTTGAAAACTTTTCACTTCTCATCCAAGAAGCTTCTTCATTTCTGAACTGACCAACATCTTTGGGACAAGCATGCCATGGATGAGTGAGAATCTGCACAGATGCCTACACCAGGCAAAAGCAACTAGAGCCACATGTGAATATTCTCTCCTGTTCTTTTACTATTAATCACTCATGTTGCAAGAATCTTGCCAGACTGACTACATTCCCTTGAGAACAGCGAGTTAGGGCTTCAGGGATTCTGCAGGAGGTCAAGCCTATGCCATTTTCTGCAGTGCAGGGACTCTAAACTTGGCTCCCTCTTAACCCCTCCCTCTAGTCTAGCAGGAGAGTCCATCGTATTCTGCCAAAATTACCTGATTGAGTACTTGAAACTGCACCACCAGCTCCAAGCTAGCCAGGGACCAAACCCTGACGCTTCCGTCCTCCGCGCAGGTGGCAAAATGAGACTCTCCAGGACTGAAGGCCACCTCACTCACCTGGGGCAACAGAGAAGAGAGGACAGCTAAAAGGGTTGTCCTCAACCAGGAAGCAGCTCATGGGATTTGGGTTTCTCCATGACCGCCAAGGCAAACCTTGTTCTTGTGGCCACTGATTAGCCGGATGCTGGTGTTCTCTGTCCAGTTGATGTACCACAAGGTCCCTGCTGTGGTTCCCACAATGCCCATGTCCATGCCATCATCAAAAGCGGCACTCACAATGGTCCCATCGAGAGTGATTTCCTGCTCCAAGAGAACGGAGTTAGATCTAGAGCCAAAAAAGGAAAGAAGAGGAATTAAACACATTCCATCTTAACTACACAACTGTTAGCATCAGGCCTGCAGAGAATACACACACACAGACACACACACACACAAATGTGCACACAGTGGTATCTTGATACTTGTCAATAACTGGTTCCAGAAGGTGAGATGGACACCAAAAATGATGAGTAGAAAAAGCAATCAAATTTGGAAGAGATAGCGGTAAAAGGAAACCAGGCCGTCAAAGAACATGGAGGCTGGACACCATCAACGCTGAGATCAGCCAGAGCATCAAAAAAACTCAAAGAAATAGTGCAAGATCAGAAATACAGAGAGACCTGGCCCATAGAATCGCCAAGAGTAGGACACAACTGAATAGATAACATCTTCATCAGTTAGTTAGTGTCAGGCCTGCCTCCATTCAAAACTCAAGAAAGAAAACCCCTAACTCCACTGGTATTAGAGAAGAGTTATTTTATCAAGTTTGAAGGGATAGCAGTGAAAGCAAGGCAAGATCTGAATCAAAGCATGCGAAAGTTACACATTGAAAGTCACCCCAAATCCCTCCCCCTAGGGTCACTTAGTGCACAACTGTTAGCATCAGGCCTGCAGAGAATACACACACACAAATGTGCAAGCAGTGGTATCTTGATATTTGTCAATTACTGGTTCCAGAAGGTGAGATGAGTAACAAAAATGATGAGTACCACTAAACATTTTTTTTCCATAAGGAATAATGTAGTGAGTCACAAGACAGCCAGTACTGACAAGTTCTAACTTATGCATTGAGTACCAAACAAACATTGAGTACAGGGACAAAACTTTTGCGTTAAAATGTGTTGGTACCAAATGTGTTCGGTACTGATGAGTTTCAAAGCAGTTGAGTATGAAGGTACCACTGTATGTGTGTGTGCACCTGTATGTACACACACAAACACACATGTGACCACACATACATACATTTACACAGAAACACACACATAACTATGTTATAAGGTATTCTGCCTGGGGCAGGGGGTTGGACTAGAAGACCTCCAAGGCCAGCCCTGTGGTTCTGTGATTAGCTACCCAAAGATCTGTTTTCTCAGGATATGTTGTGATGCCCCACCTCTACACTTCTTAACTTTGCAAGCCAGACTTGTGCTAGGCTCTAGTACGCACTGTCCATGCCTCCTACTCCATTCACACATTTCCAGTTCCCTGGAACAATCAAATGGGCTGCCATCTGCCAGTGTGGGCAAAGTCCTGGAAAGTTTATTGGATATTTACTCGTGAATGATCTCCATCCAGAAAGAACTTATTCCAAACCAGGGTCTTATCTTTGCTGATTCTATATTACCTAAACTGTTTTCCCAATCATTCTGATTGTGTGGAATTAGTTGCCTGAACTCTGCTGGTGGCAGGGAAATGTTTTACTTTTTATTTAGTATTTCTTGGGAAATCCTCATCCACTTTATTTCTCAGCCTGTGCTCCTTAATTAGCAAGACACATGAGATGGTCCTTCCTGTTACACTGAGCTTAAACAGTGCAGTTCCTTGAGAGAGAATTCCAGTTTGGGCTGGAAACTTGACTCAAGTCTCTGCAATGGCTTTTGAAAGGGATAGATAGATAGATAGATAGATAGATAGAAAGATAGATAGATAGATAGATAGATATAGACAGACAGAAGAGAAGGAGAGAGAGAGAGAGAGAGAGAGAGAGAGAGAGAGAGAGAGAGAGAGATTTTAACCAAACTGATCAGCTCAATGTCTATTTAGGGACGTTTTTAGAGATTGGAAATAGATTTAAAATGTTTAAATCTGCTCCCTTGAGGCAATTGGTTGGGAAAGTAAGAATGCCGTAAACAAACAAACAATCATCTTTCATGGACACTGTGGGAATAAGGGAGAAAAGGGAGCCCCCACACTTCTCCAGAATCTAATCCATTCACACTGCGGTCCCTTCACACCTGGCATCAGATCCTTTGACTCTCAGCTCTTGGACTGCGGCCACTGACCAAATCTGGATCTTCTTGGTATTGCTGCCACTGACCAGCCGGTTATGGCGACACTGAAGTACTCCTAGACAAGAAAAGGATGAAACACCAATTAAAAGAGATTTCCTCTAAATACTACTGGAGACTGCAGTCTCTCTCCCCCCCTCCCCCTTCCCATGAGACCAGTCTATCAGGGTAACCTGGTCTACCCAAATATGGGATGGAGCAATTGTTTTCGGTTTCGCTTTTCAGTCCAGGAGCCTTCGCAGGCCATTTGCTTTTGCAACAAACTATTTTTGTGTTGAATTTATATTTACCAACAAAGAAATAAAGGGAGACTAATATAGATCTATTTCAAGCTATTTAGCTCTCATCAGCTAGCCATACCCTTCTGGGATTCTCACCCGGGCTGCTTGCATAATAGGTAGATGTATTATCTCAGATATATTTGATTGCTTGTTGTCCCCTATGACTATCATTAAGTGTTGTACCTTTTGATTCTTGACTCTTGACGAACGTCTCTTTTCTTTTATGTACACTGAGAGCTTATGCACCAAGACAAATTCCTTGTGTGTCCAGTTACACCTGGCCAATAAAGAATTAATTCTTTCTTTCTTTCTTTCTTTCTTTCTTTCTTTCTTTCTTTCTTTCTTTCTTTCTTTCTTTCTTTCTTTCTTTCTTTCTTTCTTTCTTTCTTTC
>BLBF01000067.1:1699283-1712280 GCA_015471245.1 Laticauda colubrina
TTCTTTCTTTCTTTCTTTCTTTCTTTCTTTCTTTCTTTCTTTCTTTCCATCTATCTATCAATTAATCTCTAAGCCACTGGCTCTCCTCGCTTTGTCAATTACACCAGAGGAGAGTTTGGGTTTTTTTTCAGGTTTTTCCCCAACACTTAATCTCTCATTCTGGTATAGCCAACAAAATGAGGGGAGCCCTAAATAGCTTGAAATAGATCTATACTAGTCTTCTTTTATTTCATTATTCTGTTCAATTCTGGTTCTGGTTCTATTCTGCAACACCAGAACGCAAGACAAGAAACAATGGTTGGAAACTAATCAAGGAGAGAAGCAATCTAGAATTAAGGAAAAACTTTGTAATGGTGAGGACAATTAACCAGTGGAACAGCTTTGCCTACAGAAATCATGGGTGGTCCATCACTGGAGCTTTTTAAGAGGAAACTGGACAGTCAACTTATCTGAGATGGTACAGGTTCTCCTGCTTGAGCAGGGGGCTGGACTAGAAGACCTCCAAGGTCCCTTCCAGCTCATTCTATTCTAGTTTTAATATTATAAGTTAACACAGTGCTCACCAATCTCGCCGTCCACAGCCTCCCAAGTCATGAAGCAACAATTTGTCTCCGTGTCCCAGCTGCAAATCTGCCCTGTGCTAGTCCCAGTATAGAGTAGACAACCAGAACTGTAGCACATGGATGTGAGCTCCACCCCACCAAGAGTATCAGGAGCAGGGACTCGCTGGACCTAAAAAAAGGAAGGTTATATGCATACCTGTCATGCCCATTGGAGTCGGAATCTGAGGAGGAAGACGAACAACTGACTGGGAGTGGGAGTGTGGCTCCGTTGGCTGTGGAGGAAACTGGGGAAGGGCAAAGTCCGGCTGGGCAGAGCAGGGAAGAGGTAGAACAAGGGAGAGGAAGTTTAGAGGAAGATCCAGGCCTACCCCCTCTTCATCCTAGGGCACACAGGGAGGAATGGAGAAGAGAGCAACGTGGGTTGCGTGGCTTACGGGGGAAGAAAGGGCCCAGATTCCCTTCATTAGCCACACCTGGGAATGAGAAGTTAAAGGAGATGCAAACTGAATGCGCCATCTGCGGGGAACAAACGTGAGTTTATCTTGTGTTGACTTTGGTTATCTGTGTTCTTGGCATCCTCCCAACCGTGTTGAATTACTACCATTCCTTCACATCTGGAATTCCTTCTCCTGACCTGCCTAATTATCTCATCTTGCCTTGATTGAATTTATAATTACAGTTTTTGTTGACCACGTTTTGGACTTGATTCTCTGCAGCCAAAGGCTGTTTCTGGGAGAGCCCAAAAGGTAACCAGGACATGGGGGCGGGGGCAAAGTTGGAGCTAATAAAGAGACTCCTACTGATTATCTGACTGTGCCATGCCCCCGGTCATCACACATTCCCATGTTTCTCCAAAAATAAGACCAGGTCTTATGTTCTTTTGGGCTCCAAAAATGCACTAGGACTTATTTTGAGGCGGTTGTCTTATTTTTTTTCTCCCATGTATGGGAGGTCCACTTCTGCTTGCTTGCGGCGGGGCAGGGGGCTACATGGTGTGCCAGTGGTGCTGCTATGAGGTGGGGCAGTGGAAACAGAACATTTTTTGGCAAAACCACACCCACAGTGAACCATTGGTTGGCTTCACAACCAGAGAGTTTGCTTTAATGACCATAGCAACCACTTTACAAGTGCGACCAAAAAAGGTTTTTCACCTTTACCTGATTTGCAACCATCACAACTTGACAACTGCTACGAGCAGGCTCCGTTACTGTCCTAAGTTGAGGACTCCTTGTAAAATTGGGAAAAATGTCAAGAGTATTTTGGGGAGGGAATACCTACCTTGAGGCTGATGTCCGAGCCCTGTTGCTTCATCAGCCAGAAGATCACAGCTCCCTTCCCCACGCAGGCAAGCTGTCCCATGGAAAGGGGATTAAAGGCCAGGTCGTGTACAGGCTCAGCAAGACGGGTGGAAGACACGAGGTCGTAAGTCTGGGAGTTCCACAAGGCAACGACTCTGTCTACATAATCTCCTGCAGGCAGAGACGTGGATGCCAATCTGTTTTTATATATACATACATGGATTTATTTATGAAATCTTGATGCCTGATAAACCTGGACTTCTTCCTAGCATCTAGGTACACTTTGCTTTTCTCGGATTCAAAATAACCTGAAGTGCAAGAGCACTTAAGACTTATATTATACAAGATAATCTTGTACCAGATGTTTCAAAGGTAACATCTCCCACCAGTTAGGCTAGCCAAAATGTATGGAAACCAATCACCCAACTGTTGGAAGTGCTGTTCTGACCCCACCCCTTTTCCAATAAGACAAACATGAACCAAAGGGAACAGAAACTTTTTTATGATTTTACAAATCCCCAGTTGCTGCTGCAAACCAGTTAACTTTCATAAGCACACACCTCACCAAAACTGTATGAGGCTGCCAAGAATCACAGATAAGAAATATTTCACAACACAAGAGTCTTCAAATACCAACTTAAGATACCGCAATGTCCACGAGGCTGAGTTTCAAAATGTTTTTGCTTCCTGCAAAGAATGTCCGATTCACAGCTGGCTTTTATCTTGTTGAAGGAGGGGCCATTACCTTGCAGCCTTACTCCTGAGTCACCTGTGCTGCTGCAGCTGCTTTCCTGTGAGCAATCCTGCGCACACACGCACTTGGCACAGGCTCCTTGGGGACCTCCTCGTCGCTGCTGCCAGCCCCCACAATCTCTGAAGGCAGCAGTCCACTTCCTAATGGTCCTGGACCCTCATCTGATCCTCACTCTCCTCAGCCGTATGCATCTGCTGCCAGCTAACCACAACAAGTGCTTGAAAGAATGGGGCATTTACTATCATATATGGTAATTTTATAAAAAATTTCAGGAGTTCTGGCATAAAATTTGGACATGGCTAGAGGGAATGACGGGGCTAAATATTTGTTACAAATCACAGGTATTCTTACTGGGAATAATGGAAGAGAAATTTAGCAAAGCTGATACCTATCTAATTATACATGTAATCATGGTAGCAAGGATGATATTCGCCCAAAATTGGAAAGCAACTGAGGAAGTTACAATTGATAAGATATTACAATGCGCCAAAATGGATAGGTTGACATTAGAACTGAAAGATCAAGATAAATCAGAATAACATACTATTTGGAATAAATTTTACTACTGGAGGGACATGAAAGGGAGTTCATAAAATTGACATAAGAATTTAAGGTGAAATAGGGAAGATATGAGGGACCTCATATTTGAGGATTAATGAGAAAGACTTAAAAACTACAAAGTTTAAATGTCTACCTGTATATAAATGTATATAATTGCACATAACTTCTTTATCTTTCTCAATTCAAAATTTATTGACAGAAATGTATGTCCAAGAAGACGATCACATTTAATGTTTTTTATGTTTATATTCAATAAAAATTTTTTTAAAAAAGACTTATATACCGCTTTACAGTGCTTTGCAGATTTCTCTCTCTCAGTCAGTACTTAAAACCAAGGATTATATCTCAGCAACTACAAGCCAGCCAATCAATCACACAACCCAACATCAGACCAGGACTCAGCAAAGTATTTAAAGGCCAGACAAGCACAATCCAAAGTGCACCGACGATGTCTCCTCAAATGGGGATGAAACATTTGCAACCAAATTGTCAAGCTTGGAGCTCAAACCAACAACATAACTACCAACACAAGCTGCTAATGTTCAAAGACATTTCACAGCTTTCTCTAAATGGTTTACAGGATCAGCATATTGCTTCCAGCAATCTTCAGACCTCATTTTACTGACCTTGGAAGGATGGAAGGTTGAGTCAAGCTCGAGCTGGTAAGAATCGAATTGCTGGCAGTGGGCAGAATTAACCTGCAATGCTGCATTCTAACCACTGCACCAGCTCTTATAAACATTCCTAAACGTTCATTCATAATATATGAATGTTAAAATTCGCTCAAGAAACATAAACATGAAAAAGTTATTCAATCCAACCCAGTGTTTCTCAGCCTTGGGAACTTGTGTGATTGTCTTAATCACCTTGTCCCAAAGGTGCTTTTTCAAAAAGCAACTGGACTTTCTTTGGGGGGGGGGGGGTGTTCTTTGAAAAGCTTCTTCAGTTCTGAAGAAGAAAACTGAAGATGAAGTGAAAAAGCTTCTCGGATGAGAAGTGAAATGTTTTCAAGGGGGAAAAAAGCAAAGTCCAGTTGCCCTTTGAAAAGCACTTTTCGATTTAAGATGTGTAGAGTTCAACTCATAGAATCCCCCAGCCTGCTATGGAACTTACACATCTTAAAGCCAAAGGCTGCATATTTAAAGGCCTCACTCGCAATTTTTGGAAAAATGCAGAGCTAAATTAAATATCTAGCTTCCAGTTAGAATGCCACAGCGAGTGTCATTTCTTGGTTCAAGCTAAACCCACAAAAATGCACTCACCCACCACAATTGGTCATGAGATTCCACTTGTGGAATGCTTGATACCTCCTCATCCCCCTTGGCTATACCAACCTAGCGTGACAAGAAAGCGGTCGTCTTGAGAATATGCCATGGCTTGTACTTGGTTTTCGTGATGAAAGAGGATTTTTTCACAAGTCCTATTTTGTACGTTCCAGATGCACATTTGACACCGCCGGTCTCCCCCACCTTGGGCAGAGGCAGAGGCCAGAACCTAGAGAGGAACAACCCATGTCATCTGGGAGATCTCAGTATGAAGAGCAAGGAGATTTAACTGTTTAACAAACAGGAAAATGCAACTAGGCTATAAAAAAAAATGAAGTAGTGGCACAGAGAAAAGACGGGGAGAAAATGAGTTTTAAAGTCTGCTCAAATCCACATTCAGGGAAAAGACTGTGATGTCCATGTGTCTCGTGATTAAAAACCCCACAGGCAATTTCCAGCAGGGTTAAAACACATTAAGATACAGCTATTGTTTTAACCAGGGGTGGGCTGCTACCAGATTGCACCAGTTCACACTGGTTCAGGCGAACCGGATGTTAATTTTATATCTGGTTCGTCGAACCGGTAGTTGCAATGACTGGCTGACCCCGCCCAACCCTCCCCTCCCCTCTCCGGAGTCTCAATGTGCCCCATTTAGGATCCCAAATAAGTGCAGGGCCTGCACTGAGGCTTAGGCAGAGTGAAAAATGGGTCTCCAGGAGGCTCCAGAAGGCCGGAAACGGGCCTGTTTCCAGCCACCAGAGAACCTCTGAAGGCTGGGGGTGGGGGCGTTTTCACCCTCCAGAGGTTTGAGGAAAGTCTCTGGAGCCTGAGGAAGGCAAAAAAGTCTCCCTCCACCCTGGTGCAGGAGGTCAACTAGGCCACCCTCACCACGCCCACGCCCACCCAACAACTGGGCAGAGAACCGGTTGCTAAATTTTTTGAAGCCCACACCTGGTTTTAACAGAGATGGTGCCAATTGGTTATGTTTCAAAACAAGAGTAGAATCAGAAGAATATATCTTAACTTTAGGAACAGCTCAGAATAAATTGCTTTCTCCCACTCATAGTGTCTACATATCATTAAGCAGGTTTCCTGGTGGGCTATTGCAAAAAACAAACAAAAAACTCAACCTTGTCCACTTACATGAAAAGCACTTTGGATATTTATATAGTATGCATACTTATTTGTGTGTGAGAGAAGAGTTCTGTCTCTCTGTCTCTCTCTCTCACACACACACACACACACACAAAATGACTCACATGATCACATTCTGGGAACCTGGCAACCTGCTCACATTTATGGGCATTTGCAGCAACCATAATTTTTGCTGAGTTTTTGCCTGTTTCCAGTATTTACTCCCAGTTTCTGGGATTTAAAAAATGGCCACTGGAAAAATGGACTTTTTTCACAAAGAAACACCTGAAAAGCACCCGAAGGCCAGACAAGGAATAATGGATGGAAACTATGAAGGAGAGATTCAACCTGGAAATAAGGAGAAACTTTCTGACAGTGAGAACAGTCAAGTGATGGAACAGAAGTTGCCTTCAGAAGTTGTGGGAGCTTCATCACTGGAGGCTTTCAAGAAGAGACTGGATTCCCATCTGTCAGAAATGATGTAGGGTCTCCCGCTTGGGTGGGGGGTTGGACTAGATAATCTACAAGGTCCCTTCCAACTCTGATTAGGTGTTGTTTGGTAATGATTGCAGCATTCTCTTAATGTCCACAGTGTTTGCTCGATGTCAGCCACAAAGCAGTTCATAAAATTAGGCACAGAGACCCCTACTGAATGACAGCTATAACTTACGACCATAATACTGGGCTCAATTATGGTGGTAAGGGAAGGATTACCTTATATTCAAAAATGATCACAACCTGAGCGAGCTTCAATAAATTCCCATTTCATCCGATCTAACCAACACATTTTGTGATACCAGTAAAATTCTCTGTGGGAAAATGGTGGGATGACCATACCTGGGCATTATGACTGAGAGCTAAGGTTGAAATCTCCTCCGGGTGACCCAGCCAATGCTGTTGGGATCCAGAGTGCAAGTCTTCCACAATCAGCACACAACCACAGCTGTAGGCGAAGAAACCTAGTGTGGGGGGGAAATAACCTATAACAGCTAGAATCTCTCACCCCCACACACACACACACTTCCCCCGATAAGATGTATATGTCCCCCAGATTCCAACATGCAGCTAGACTTAAGGATATTGTTCTGACCCAGCTTCCAGACATGACAAACCCACTGTAGTTAACTACCTATTCATCTCCACCCCCTGAGTTTTATCCCCAGAGCGAGGATGGGGCTTCACTAGCAGCAGTGGCTCTTCCATCCCAAGGACCGACCCATGGATTTCCACTGCTCTCCTCTCCTCTGCCTTCTGAGTTTTCTGAATTAGGAGTGCCAGCAGCCCTGGCAAAAAGCAGGCTAACAAGTCTGTCTGGCAGGGAAATGAATAGTTGTCTGCCACATCTATTCATCTCTACCCCCTGCCTTTTATCCCCAGAGCTAGGGTGGGGCTTCACTAGCAGCGGTAGCTCTTCTGTTCCAAGGACCGGCCTGTAGATTTCCACTGCTCTCCTCCCCTCTGCCTCCTGCACAGCGGCACGTCAGGCACTGGACCCAGCTGTTCCACCCCTTCCTCATCAGCCACCTCAACATGGGCACTGTTGACTCTCCATCTGAAGGTTGATGGACAGCCCAGGCTCCACCTGTCTCTATCTCTGACAGCTCCTCTTCACTCTCAGAGCTCTCATATTGCTTGGATGCTGGCCCCAATTCTCACGCCACCTCTTCATCTGATTCAGCTTTCAGAGAGACTTAGAAAGACTTTCAAAAGATTCCAAAGGCTGCCATTGTTTCATTGAGGGCTTGGTAAATAAAGGTAATAAAATATTTGATATTATTTGATGGCTGTACCTGTATCAGGGTTCCACACCATGTTCCCTCGGGCGTTCCCATTGTAGCCAATCACAGCTTTCAGCTTCAGAGCATCATTAGCAGTTGGAGAAGAAAAGACCTGAAAAGCCAAATATGAACCCAGTATAAATTGCTATACAGGTGGTCCTCAGCTTATGACTTAGCCAGACATTTCTGTTGCTAAGTCAGACGTTTGTTCAGTGAGTTTTGTCCCGTTTCATGGCCTTTCGTGCTAGAGCTTGTTAAGTGATTCACTGTAGTTGTTTAGTTATTAACACAGTCGTTAAGTGAATCTGGCTTCCCCATTGACTTTGTTTGTTGGAAGGTCACAAAGGAGGATCATAGGACCCCAGGACACTGCAACCGTCATAAATTTGAACCAGTTGCCAAGCGTCCAAAATTCGATCACATGACCGTGAGGATGACACAATTGTTTTAAAGTGTGACAAATGGTCATAAGTCACTTTTTTCATTGCTGTTGTAACTTTGAACAGTCACTCGGTGAACTGTTGTAAGGAGAGGATAACTTGTACTCTATGCATCAGTAGACAAATGAGCACTGCTTGTTAAATTAATTTACAGTTATTTTCCCGAGAAAAATGATTGCAGAATAGCTAAGCCATTGATCAACATTTCTCTCTTACACTCTGAGTGGGTTAATCACACCAAATTATGGTTTGCTTGGCTTTGCCTTACCCAGCCTTTTAAGTTTTGTAAACCAGGACTGACAGCTGAGCAAACAAACCCAGAAAATTAGTTTTATACGATAAATCAGGGGTCACCAAACTTGGCAACTTGAAGACTTGTGGACTTCAACTCCCAGAATTCTCCAGCCATTTGAAGTCCACAAGTCTTCAAGTTGCCAAGTTTGGAGACCTCTGCAATAAATCATCACTGAACAATTGACAACCTTCTCTCCCCAGATTGTTAAACTGGGTCTCACCTTGGTAGGTGCAGAAGATTTGAAACGGGGTATGAAGTGCCGGTAGCAGTCTGGCCGGATGATATTTTGGGGTAACGACCCTTTTGTTTCCTTTCCTCTGCCTAGTACATGAGAAAAAGCAAACATGCTGAGATTGTCTTAACATTCTAATATTCTAACTCTAAAAAGATCACTTAAATTCAAACATTTTGTTAGTATCTTGGGATAGAATGTACTGTAACTTTGAATCTTACTTTACAATTCATACTGTGCTAACTTCTGCCACTGATATTTATGAACTACCTGGAGTGACCCTGTCGTTTATAAAATGGTATGTTCATGTGTTTAAAAGCAGTTAGTTATATATTCAAAATTCTAACCCAATTCCATGGTATTTGTAGATTCCCTGCTTATTCATTACATGTTTTATCTTTCTATAATTTTTCTCCTCTTTTCATTTATTTATTTTTTAAAAAAGGAAAGAAAGAACAAATACCTAATCACATTTTCTGCTCGCCACTGCTGGAAACCATTCATCGCGATGTCACTGAGCTGGCCATTCATTTTTGCTGCACACTCAGTCTGGATTTGGCATTTTTGTCTACCTACCAAGTCCTTCCCGAGGACCTGGGGTAGGCAGATCTGGATGCTGGATGATGTTAAAGGCAGGGGTGGGATTCAAATTTTTTAACAACTGGTTCTATGGGCATGGCCTAATTTGTGGGTGTGGCTTGGTATCATGTGACTGGGTGGGTATGGCTTGCTGACTAGGCGTGGCTTGGTGGTCACATGACTGGCTAGGTATGGCATGTATGTAAATATTGAATTTTTTGAATTTACATCAATTGTAAATATTGTGTAAATATTGATTTTTTTTTATAAAAAAAGAGCAACTTTTACCCAAAATCAGGCAAAGAAGGCAGGCAGATTGAGTTGCTCCCAGAATCACAGATTCACTCTTTCTGCAATCTACTATCTGAGTCTGCACTGAAAAATAGAAGCTTCAGACCTAAGGAAGGCTCAGCTCTGTTTTAGATTGGCTAAAAAGCAAGAAATCCAAACGATTTCCTGTTTTCTAGCTAATCTAAATCTCCAGGCACAGCTGATAGTCGGAACAGCTGATGGTCGGGGAAAAAAAATAGCAACTCACCAAAAAATTAGGAGTGCATGCCAGGTAAGAAGTGAGTGGGCAGGACAGGGGTGGGTGGAGAAGGAGCCAGCTCTCCAGAGTGTGCAGAATCATAACAACAGGTTCTATAGAACCTGTCCGACCAGGTAAAATCCCATCCATGGTTAAAGGTCACAGGATAGAAGTTGTTCTGAGTAAGATTGCTTTTTGCAATTGACCGGTGGTGATTTTGTCAATGCTGATGGTGTTCAACTATTACAATCAAATTTATTTGGTATTCATCTCACAGTTCAATGAGACTCTGAAGCTATTCACTTTTCTTCTCTTAAAATGTGGAATCTTTTAAAAGTTGACCAGGATATGTCAACTTACCACCTCCTGCAGGACTGTGAGGACTTGAACAAATTGGAGTGAGGTCAGATTTCACAGGCAGAGGCCCTTCATGTTGGACAATGTCATTCAGTACAAGAACTGAGTGACCAGCAGTCCCATTAACAGCTTCCCCATTCTTTCCTTTCAAGCAGGCTTCTCTTTCTTCTTCAGAGTCAGACCAAGTGTCTGGAAGAGAGAAAGGAAAGGAAAATGACAGAAAGGAAGCAACTGGCTCCATATACTTTTAGAACAACCGGAAGACGTGGAGAGACCTAGCTCATAGAATCACCAAGAGTCAGATATGACTGAATGAATAACTTCTTCATTCTCAACCTCAGGAATTTTAAGGATGGGTGGATTTCAACTCGAGAATTCCCAGCCACCATGGAAAGTTGAAGTCCATCTCTTTTAAAATTCTTGAGATTGAAAGACGTTGTTTTAGAAGATAAGAGAAATAAAAGAATGAAACCCATTTAGGAGCTGCCTAATTCATATATTTTCCCACTGCAGAGACAATCTTCAAGAGGATCTTGGTTGCTGTCTTGGAAAAGGAATTCAGGACAAGAGGACAACCTCTCCAGAGGTTGTGGTAGATATACAGCATTATGCTGGCAATCCCATAAACAGAGAAATGTATAGTCAAATTCTCACAGGCACTTTCTGAGAATTACACCCTGGTCAGAATCCCTGTTTCATGCAGAATGAAATGAGATTGGAGACCAAACTGTCAAAAAAGAAAGGAGCGATCTTTATTTATTTTCCATGGATTATTTATTTGAATATATTAACCTCCCAAATTCCAATGGACCAATTATCTCCTCTCTCCCTTCCAGCTGGTAGATACATACTTAGGGCCTATCTAATGGGATAGGGATGAGGTGGCTCAGTGGCCAAGATGCTGAGCTTGTCAATCAGAAAAGTTGGCAGTTCGAATCCCTAGTGCCGTGTAACTGAGTGAGCTCCTGTTACTTGTCCCAGCTTCTGCCAACCTAGCAATTCGAAAGCACGTAAAAAATGCAAGTAGAAAAATAGGGGCCATTTTGGTGGGAAGGTAAGAGCACTCTGTGCGCCTTCGGTGTTTAGTCATACCAGCCACATGACCACCAAGACATCTCCGGACAGCACTGGCTCTCCGGCTTTGTAACAGAGATGAGCACTGCCCCCTAGAGCTGGAAACTACTAGTATGTATGTGCAAGAGTAACCTTTACCTTTATCTTATGGGATAATTGGAATTATATTTAATGAAAAGACAAGACCATTGTGCTTTGATCAAATGTCTCTGGAAAGGCAGGTGATAAGGCAACCAGGAGAGGCATTAATTGCCTGTAGTATAGAGAAGTCCTGATTGGTTCCTATGGTGATATGCTCACCCTGCTCCACCAGTCGGTGGAGAGCGCTGAGATCCAGACATGGAGGAGATACCACAGTAGGCAAAGGAGCCAGCTGGCGGGGGGCATCACTGGAGCCAGGAGGTGAATTTTGTATCTTCTCCAAATTAGGGTCTGGGAACAAACAAGAGGCAACATCGGAGGGTGGGTTAGGCTTCAGATATCCAGGTTCAGATCTTCACTCTGACTCTGTGTAACTTTGTGCCAAATATCCACTCTCACCCAAAACCAACTTTATAAATTCGTTGCAAAGATTGCATCAGGAACAGGGGAAGAAATGGAGATATATTCCCAATATCTTTTGACACACAGTTTTGTTTAGATCCAGTGTCATCTATCTCTCTTTCTACGATGGAACATTAGGTGGATTGCCAGGACAGAGGGAGTGCAATTGAGAACAGCAGCAGGGGTGTCCAACCTTGGCAACTTTATGACTCGTGGACTTCAACTCCCAGAATTCCCCAGCCATCCTGAGAATTGAAATCCACAGTTCTTAAAGTTGTTAAGGTTGGACACCCTGATATAGTTTGGTTGGGAGGAAGAAAGTTAAGATGCCTCCTTCCTAACAGTTCCCAGAGTATATGTTAATGGTGCAAGTAACTCTTATATTGCTGAATTGACTTTCTTTATTTTATTGGCCATGGTTCCGTTGAAATTTATTTGATGTTTGTATTTATTGAATTGTCCTGCAAAGAGTTGTCCTACAGTGAATTGTCGCATTCCGAACTAATAAATATTAACCTCATATCTTGTAGGCTTGTTGTGGAAGGTGCAACACCAGCTGTGTTACTCGAAAGCAAATGCCAACTTACCAACTTGAAGAACCACTAAGGGCCCAGGGGAATCGGTCCTGCAATCAGAACACAAGAGTCCAAATGAGATGACAAAATTCAAATCCAGAGACAGGTTCAAAAAAATATCTTCAAGGTGTTAATGAGGAAACACTTACTCATCCCTGAAGGACTCCTCTGCAAAGACACCTAGGAAATCCCAAAGGAAGATGGCGTCTCCAACACTGAAGACCTGCTTTTGGTCAGCAGTGAACCTCACCTGCTGTATTGGTTCAGAGTGACCGATGAACACCTGGGAGGAAAAAAAAAAGCGGAAGACAACTTTCTCCTTCAGAGCTTTCATTTTCATGGCTTGGGGTTAATATTGTTCCTAGACAGGGTTTACTACTACAGGAAGGATCATGGTATTAGTTGACATTTCAGCTCATAACCTCATCCTGTCTGTGGCTTTAAGGAGAAACTTGGACCCTTAGATTCAGAACACGATTTTCATTTTAGCATATGAACCGGCTCACCTTCTGGACTGGCAAGAATATTTTATAAAGGATGCTTCTTCTCTTGATTTTGGTGCTAGAAATTCTCAGTTTAGGTATAACTGTTTTTACCCAATAAGGGAAGTAGTTTTTAACTTAAGATGCAAATGACCCAGAAGCATTTTTTTTTCTTTTAATGACCCTGTAGATCCCTTGCATTGGGATGAAGTCGGAGCAACTGAATGGAGCTGAGCCTTTACAGGCCGGATGCCCTTCCAGAGGCCTATATGGAGTTTGCAGCAGATATTTTCTCACTGTGCCCAGAGAAAGAAATAGCTGCCGCTACTTAGGATCGAACTGACAGCCTCCTGATTGTGAGGTGACACCTCCACCTCTAGGTCACTACGCCACTTAGAGGCATTGATTAGAAGTTAAAAGCAGCAAATATTTATCTAAACCTTAAATATTTAGAGTCACATAGCGGATAACTTATTCTACCCCATATCTATCTATCTATCTATCTATCTATCTATCTATCTATCTATCTATCTATCTA
>BLBF01000067.1:1712290-1744634 GCA_015471245.1 Laticauda colubrina
CTATCTATCTATCTATCTATCTATCTATCTATCTATCTATCTATCTACCTACCTACCTACCTACCTACCTACCTACCTAGCATCTATTAGATATTAATCTTTCACACACACACTCATCTATTAATCTATCATCTATCTACCACCTATCTACCATCTATCTACAATCAATCAATCTAGCTTTCTTTGTATCTATCTATCTATCTATCTATCTATCTATCTATCTATCTATCTTTCTCTCTCTCTCTCTCTCTCTCACCCACATTCACACCCACAAACACACTCACACACACACTTTTCAGTCTCACTGGTTCCATTCTAGTCCATTTCTATAAACATTGTTCAACTGAATGTTGTATTATTTTAATATGCCTATCAAGTAATCATTAGTAAGTAATGAGGAAAGAAGAGAAATCTAAAATTTCCCTGAGTTACTTACCTGGCAGCTGACATCAAATCTCATTTCATAATCCCACACTTTGATAGTCCTATCACCAGCTGTAAGAACATACCGACCATCGGGACTCAGCGTTAAAGAAGAACAAGACTGTCTATGAAGTTGAGGGACCTGCAATCAATAGAGATCACTGCTAACATTGGATTCCCCCCTCTGAAGCCAAGACCTTCCATTTAGGCAGCAAAACCCATAGCACATACCTGTTACCCTGTACAGTTTACAGCTTCAGCTCATCTCTTCTGGTGTCAGTCAGTACATCAATTTAAAATCTTCAAAACCACCCAGGCAAGCATCAACCCAGGTAATCCTCAACAGTCACAAATGAGCCCAAAATTTCTGTTGCTAAGCGAGACAATTAAGTGAGTTTTGCGCCATAGTACAACCTTCCTTTCCACAGTTGTTAATTGAAACACTGTAGTTGTTAAGTTAGTAACTTGGTTGTTAAGTGAATCTGGCTTCCCCATTGATTTTGCCTGTGAGAAGGTCGCAAAAGGGGATCATGTGATCCCAGGACACTGCAACTGTCATAAATGCAAGTTTGTTGCTAAGTGTCTGGATTTTGATCATATGGACCATGGGGATGCTGCAACGGTCATAAATGTGGGAAATGGTCATAAGTCACTTTTTTCCCAGTGCTGTTGTAGTGTCAAAATGGCCACTAATCGAACTATTAATGACTACTTTTCTTTAGTAATAATTCAGCAATTTTAGATCCACAGAACTTGTGGGATTTTCCTCACAAGAAATGGGTAAACAGAAAAATATGGAAATCAGAAGGAAGTTCCCAGCTCTGAAAGGGAAACAAAAATTGTAGATCTCCTACCACTCGGATTAAGCGTCCAGACTTGGCATCCAGCACCAAGATTTTCTGGGAGGAGGTTGACACCAAAAGAGGGCCGAGAGGAAAAGGGGTGAAGCAAAGTCTCAGTGCAACATCAAGGGCCGTGCTGTCCAGATCCAGTATGCTCACATCGATTCTTAGTAGCTGACATGCATAAATAAGGACTTAACATTAACATTAATGTTAAAGAGCTGTAAGGAGTTAACAATAACATGATATAATATGCATAGTTGATCTCTATGACATAAATTTTAATCTAAATTTAGAAGGGAAAGACTGTTGATATTGTGCACAAAACATATGTACCAACAGACACACTGTACAATGGAAAGATGGTTTTATATGATGTTTCATGTTTGTATTTGTCAATCAAATTGTTTTAAATTAAATTAAATTTTAAATTGTTAAAATAAATAAAAAACATTTTAAAAAACATTAATGTTAAGTAGCTGAAGCTACTTCTGCTGCCTGCAATTTAGCAGTTGTATAATCCGTGGATGGATGGAGATAGATAAATACCTAGAAAATCATGCTGTAGAAATAATTTTCCAGAATAAATGAACAAACAATCATAGTCTCATGTAGATAACAAATAATTAATATACTTAATTATTTAGTTATTACCTAGAAAGTTCAAAACATTCTCAAAGTTCCATCTCATCCTGGGCATCCTTTTTTTGAACTATTACCATCTGGCAGACTGAACAGGACAATAAAAACAAGGACAACAGCTTCTATCCCAGGGCAGCAACTATATTGAATTCTACTTGCTAGTATTATATTAATGCAATATCAATTGTATAAAATGTGAAGGGTATGTGTTTGTGTTTATTTTCAGTCATAATGTACACTGAAGATGGTATTTAATTTCATTGTACAAGGTGCAATGACAATAAACTAAACTAAGCTAACTAAACTAAACTGAATAATAGATAAAAAAAAAGAAGTGGTGAAGAGTTAGCATAATAAAGAGTGCCATCTCGGTTAAACTCAACTTGTTTTTCTTTTAAAAAACTCATGTTTGTTGAAATTGCATGGAAATTGATACAATAATGCAAGAACTTTGAAAAATTAAAACATTGTAACAAAGAAAGAATTAGGAAGATTCTTCCTTTGGATTAGTTGCTGATTCTGACATGAATTTGGCACTGGATTAGTGGAGACTTAAAAACTTGAGAGGAAGAAAATTTGACTGGAAATAAACTTTAAAGATACTATTTGGATTAAATTGCAAATTAGAAAATTGTAAAATGGCAATTTCTCTTCTGACATAAAAATGGAACTCAGAAAAATGAAAGAAACACTACAAGAACGAGGTGAATTGCTGGGTTTTGCTTTAAAATTTATTGAAAATGCGACAGCAGAATATGAACAACAAAGAGTAGAAGAGGAGGTGGAGCAAATCATAGAAGAGACCATCTTTAGTGATCATCGAGAACCAAGAACTCTTGAAAGAAAGAAGAAAAGAGTTGGAAATAAATACAGGAGATTTAAGTAGTTAAATAAAAAGGCAAATATCCAAAAAAATTAAAAAAAGGAAAAAGAGTCAGCAGAAATTCAAAGGGTGAAAGAAAGCTATAAATAGAGAGAGGGATAAAAGATGGAGTGAAAAAACAAAGGAGAAAAGATAGGAGGAAAGAAGGGACAAGAAACAGGATATGGAAACAAAGAAATATGGGAATTGTAAAAAAACATATGGGGAAATCCTTAATTGGACACAGAGATAATGGGTGATTATTATATAGAAAGAGGATTCTGCAAGGTATTGAAGGGTAATATAAATAAATTTATAGTTACGAAATAGGGACATACAGACTGACAAGATGGAAAAACAGAATTATTATTTTTTGGAAAATGGAATCTAATGCTCTTCCTCTTTACGTAGAGAAATAATTGTAACAAATAATGGAATAAGTATGTAAGATATATTGAAATATTTTTAAGATTGGAATGTTGGCCTTTTTTGGTTTAAATATGAATGGAATAATTAATGGAATATGTGCATTAAATATATGGAAATAAATGAAATGATATAGGAGGAGAGCTGAAGTGGAATTAACTTTAGGGCTTAGGATTGTTCTACTGTTTGAATTGAGTAGATTAATATGTCCTTTTTTGGGGAGGGGAATTTAATGAAATTTAAAAGCAGAAAAATCATGCAGAATCTGATCTATATATGCTATGTAGTTTTAAAGAGATTATTAAGTTTAATGTTTTAGGTAGTAATGTTAAATGATTTAACGAGATTTAAAATGAGTGAAAATAAATGAATTTATAACTTAGAGGTGTTGCACTTATATTGAGCTTTCAGGGGGGAAATCAATTTACAGAAGAAATGTCTTTTCTTTAATTAGAATTTAAGATGAAATATACAAATGTGACAACTAAAAGTACTAAAGTATAATGATTATACAGTTATCATAAGTGAATTAAATAATGAGATAAATATTTGGAATAATACAATAAAATAGAAAATGTATAAAAGCATTGTTAACATAAGGAATGG
Source organism: Laticauda colubrina (assembly GCA_015471245.1). Taxonomy (NCBI): domain Eukaryota; kingdom Metazoa; phylum Chordata; class Lepidosauria; order Squamata; family Elapidae; genus Laticauda; species Laticauda colubrina. The sequence continues at coordinate 1,716,092 of BLBF01000067.1, forward strand.
ATATAAAAATTGAATATGTAATCATGGTCATATTTGTATGTATATGTGAAACCTGTAATCATGCTGTTCACTAAAAAGAGACGTTAAAATATGGAAAACTGAATAAAACTTGTTTTTAAAAAAATGTTAAAGAGCTGCAGTGGTTAGAATGCAGTACTGCAGGCTACTTCTGCTGCCTGTTGGTTCCCTGCAATTTGGCGGTTGCATAATAGGTGGATGGATGGAGATAAATACTGTAGATACCTAGAAAATCATGCTGCAGAAATATTTTTCCAGAATAAATGAAACAAACAACCACGGTCTCCAATAGATAGCAAATAATTAATATACTTATCTGGTACAGTTATTTGCTATATCTACAAGAGACTATGTTTCGTGGTTTCTCCCCAGCAGCAGGAAACTCATTACACATATTCTCTTATTGCTTAACAAAAAAAAAAAAAAAAGGCCATGTGTTTATCCATTATTTTACTTACTTTATTGTTTATTAAACAAGTTTATATAGCTGCCTAACTCATATCCAGTGACCCCAGAGTTTCACATGGTTTCACTAGAATAATATGAGTGAGAAATTCTACCGGCTTTTGAGATACAAGGAATAGTTACCTCATCCAGAGTATGGGCATCCATGAGGGTGACGATGTATTTGGAAGGCCCCACAAAGGCCAAGAGACGTCCGTCGCAACTGACGGACAAAGCGTCAGGACCATGGTCAGCGTCTTGGGACACCACATTAGCTGAATGAGAGTGGGAGAATCAATTTCTGTTGTAAGTCGTTTAGAGCAACGGTCTTCAAACTTGGCAAAGTTTTAAAACTTGTGGACTTCAACTCCCAGAATTCCTGAGCTAACATGACCAGAGGAGGAATTCTGGGAATTGAAGTCCACACGTCTTAAAGCTGCCAAGTCTGAAGACCCCTGATTTAGAATAACAGAGTTGGAAGGGACCTTGGAGGTCTTCTAGTCCAGCCCCTTGCTCAGCAGGAACCCTACACTACTTCAGGCAAATGGTTATCCAGGATCTTAAAAACTTCCAGCGTTGGAGCATTCACAACTTCTGACAGCAAGCTGTTCCACTGATTTATTGTTCTGACTGTCAGGAAATTTCTCCTAGTTCTAGGTTGTTTCTCTCCTTGATTAGTTTCCACCCATTGCTTCTTGTCCTGCCCTCATGAGGGTTGTTAAGTCCAGCGCCCATTATTTTGCATAGCGGCTATTAAACAAACGTCACAGTTATTAAGCAAATCAATGTATTCCTATGGATGCTTTTTGCCGCAAACTGTCCCAAAACATAAATCACAGTCACAAGACCGTATGGAACACTGGAATCAGCCATCACCTATGAGCTGGAGCCCAAATGCCCAAAATGTAGTCACGTGACTGTGGGGATGAGTGCAAATGTTGGAACTCCAGAACTTAAATGGCTTTGTAAGGGCTACCATTGCAACTTTGAATGGCCATTGCGGGGGACTTGTTGTAAGTTGAGGAATATCTATAGCAGAGGTAGCCAACCTTTTGGACCTCAAGGACCACCAAACTCATAATTTTAAATCCTGTGGAGCACTAATATGAATTTTGACTGGTGGTGGTTTGCTGACATTGGTGGGAAAGTCAGCCCCATATTCCAGAGCTGCAGTAGTCAAAAGACTGGCCCTTTGGTCACTCTGGAGCTTTCTTTCTCTCCCCCAAAATCCGCCAGAAATGGGTCTTTGCCGGCGCAGCCTCTTGGAGCAGGATGCCTTGCAAGGTCCCAAAGACTCATTTCTGGCAGAGTTTGGGGGAGAGAAAGAAAGACTTTTGCTGCTTTCCTTGCACGTAGCCAAAAGCAGAAGAAGAAAGAAGTGGAAAGAAGCAGCCCAGTGGCCAGGCCAGGCACGTGGGGTGAGTGGGGCAAGCTCCCCCTTCCGCCCGTTCCCCCCTCCCCTCACTACTTCATGTTGTTCTTAATGCAAGTGGTGCAAGCCTTGTGTTCCCATGGGCCATGTGGGTGGTGCAGCCTTCTGTTCCTGCGCAGCTTGGATTATTTACTTTGGGGGGAGTGCTTTGGGGAGGATGCAGACCACCAAAATTATCTTGCAGACCACCAGTGCTCCCCAGCCCACCAGTTGGTGACCATTGGCCTATAGTAAAGACTCACCTTTAGGACACAGAGGTAGAGCAGAACACTTACCTAACACTCGGACAGTGTGACTTTTCTGGACAGCACAGTTATAAAGACTCAGCGTCCCATATGTGCAGGAACTGTACATGAAATGGCCGTCTGAAGAGAAGGTCAGACCTGTGATCAGTCCTCGGTGCTGCCTGTCCAATAGTCGGCCCCAAACAAAAAGGCAAAATGAGGTATGAACATGAAGAATGAAACCAGCAGATCACAAAAACAATTGCTGTCAACTCATAAAATATCTCTTATGGTCTTTTTAGAGTTGCCAAAAGAGAGGGGGAGGGGGTGAGCAGTGCACCCGCTTGCAAACTGAAACTGCATTCCATAAATGTTGTCAAAGATTGTTTCTTGGTGACTGAAGTTTCTGCCGTGCAAAATTCTAACTGGAGAACATGATTGATGATTGTTGGTTATGGATGTGTCCCACTGGAGAATATGAATTATGATACACCCAGGGGGCAGGGGAAAACCAGGGTCAAGGGTGACAATGAATGATGTGTCTCGGAGTCGGCTAGTTGTCAGAATGCCAGACAGTTTAATTCCCAATAAATCCTTTTTTGAAATTTTGGAAGTTTGGCTCGAGACTCATGATTTAAATCGGGGTAACTGCTGGAATCCTGACAGCTGCCTTTATATTCCTCCAGCGCAAGGCATTTGGGTTTGTCTCCCTTCATTTTAAGCCCGTAACAATCCTGTAGTTTCAAGCCGTCCTCAACTTACAACAGTTTTGTGGCCAAAGTTACAACAGCACTAAAAAAAGTGACTTGTGAGCATTTTTCACAGTTATGACCTTTGCAGAATCCTGTTGATCATATGATCCAAATTCCAGACTCTTCATATTCATCCCCTTTGCTGTGTGTCCCAAAGTCACATGATCCCCTTTTGCAGGACTTTCTGACAAGCAAAGCCAATGGGGAAGCCAGATTCACTGAACAACCTGATAAGTTACTCACTTATCAACTGTAGCGATTCGCATGAAAACAGTGGCAAGAAAAATCATAAAATGGGGCAAAACTCACTTAACAAATGTTTCAGTCAACAACAGAAATTTGGGGCTCCATTGTGGTCATAAGTAGAGGACTATCTCTATTGGTCAGAGAGCAACTTGTTCAAACTCACCCAGGAAATTATTTAATCAAGTAGGATTTGAATCAGCATTTCCTCCCCATGCCCCCTCCCATTCCAAGTCCACTATAGTATATTTTTAGAGTTTACTTTTGCACTATAGTATATTTTTTTAGAATTGTGTGATGCTCACTGAGTTATTTGTTGTAAAAAGGAGAGCATCTGCCAATGGCAAGACAATTAAAAAATGTGTCTCTTTCTCCAGGCATCTGGGTCAGGATGAGTAACATTCTCCCCCTTGTTGACGCATAGTACAGTTTAATGTTAATCACTGTACAACTATTTTAGTTTTCTTTAGTAGTATGTGCTATTTTTCTTTTCTATTTTTGTATAATGATTTGGGATGCTGCCCAGAATCTTTGAGCTGGGTATCATGTTGAATGTTGTATATATAAATAGGTAATTCAGAAAGAGAAATGTTGTGATTCAGGTAGTCCTTAGTTAGTGACTGTTTCAAGTTACGACAGTGAAAAAGAAACAACTTTGCAACCACTGCTCATGTTTACAGCCTTCCCAGGTCTATAAACATGCGAAAGCTGAAATGAGATTATAAGCATGATTTGAGTTTCACTTAGCAACCACTTCACTTAATGACAAAATTGTCAGTCCCAGGTGGGGTCACTAATGATCACCTGGACTTAACATTTGACATATCATCCCAAATACTGCTAAGTGAAATAAGTACATTTGTTTTGTTGTTTTTCTTTACTGTGTTATAGGCTAATATCAGTATTTATTTCATTTTTTTTTCTCTTCCGAATAAATATTCCCTTTCAAACAACTCTTCCCCTCCTCTTCCAAGCATGCAAAACGTTCAAAACCTAACTATGAAACTACACAAAGGCTTTACTTGTGTTCTTCTAATAGTCTTGAGGCAGCCAAGCTGATGGTCCTGACCACGCCAGTGTCAAAGCCGCAAGCAAAAATAGGTTGCAAGGGATGAAAAGCCACAGCGCACGGGATTTCATCGGAAGCCGTGAATTCATAAAGCTGTAAGGGGATAGAGTAGTATCCAGGTGAGACAGGAGGCAGCAGAAGGAAATGATCCAGGTATTAAGTCTTGAGTCTCAGACCAAGGCCTACAAATAAATATCTCACAAGGTCTTACAAATAAGGAATACTGCATCCAGTTTTGGTCACCATGATGTAAAAAAGATGTGAGACTCTAGAAAGAGTGCAGAGAGGAGCAACAAAGATGATTAGTGGACTGGAGGCTAAAACATATGAAGAATGGTTGCAGGAACTGGGCATGGTTATTTTGAGGAAAAGAAGGATTAGGGATGACAAGATAGCAGTCTTCCAATATCTCAGGGGCTGCCAAAGAAGAGAAAGTCACATTTTGGGCATTTGATAGCTGATTCCAGTGTTTCATGTGGTCTTGTGGCCCCTGTTGGGGACAGTTTCCGGCAAAAATTGCCCATAGAAATACATTGATTTGCTTAATGACTATGATGTTCGTTTAATGGCCCCTATGCAAAATAGTGGGCGTTGGACTTTACAATCCTCATGAGGGCAGGACAAGAAGCAATCGGTGGAAACTTATCAAGGAGAGAAGCAACCTAGAACCAAGGAGAACTTTCCTGACAAGTCAGAACAATGAATTGGTAGAACAATTTGCCTCCAGAAGTTGTTAATGCTCCAACACTGGAAGTTTTTAAGATCCTGGATAACCATTTGCCTGACATGGGAGAGTGTTTCCTGGCTAAATAGGGGGTTGAACTAGAAGACCTTCCAGCTCTGCTATTCTATTCTATTCTAACTTCCAGAAAGGTATAAGCATCTACTGTTATAATAATGTTAAATTGTTAAGGTGCCACAAATGACTATATATGTTTCTCTCTCTCTCTCTCTCTCTCTCTCTCTCTCTCTCTCTCTCTCTCTCTCTCTCTCTCTCTCTCTCTCTCTCTCTCTCTCTCTCTCTCTCTCTCTCTCTCTTCTGCTGAACAAAGTTCCAAAATCACCTGTTGCATAGATTCAACATTCCAGATGCGAATGGTATTGTCTTCGGACACCGTCGCCAGCTGTTTCTGGGAACTGTCCACTGAAAACGCCAAGACCGTGCCCACGTGGGATCGCATAATCGTGCAGTAATTTCTCGACTGGATGTCCAGGCAGCCCACATTCCCGGTGGCAGTGGTGCACAAAACCTTTAGATTGTCTGGGCTGATTCGAACCGAACTCACTGGATTGTTGTGCTCTGGAAGAAAGATGCCAGCTTAGTCTGCATTCAGGTAACATGGTTAGATTCACTGGACAGTGAGACATCCGGAGTTTCTTGGTGATGATGCAAATGAGATAAGGTGAGATGAGGTGGGATGGGATAAGATGATAAGGAAAGGTAAGGTAAGGTAGGACAGGATAGGACAACATAAGAAAAGACAACTTTTATTGTCATTTTTTACTGTGAGCACACTGGACCATATTAAAAATGAAATCCTGTTGCCTGATCTCAAAAGAAAGTACTTATCTACCCATACCCACACATAACACATATATACACATGCTACATATATACATGCATATATATTGTCAACCCTGAAGCGAGCCTGACCAAAGCCATTTTTGACAGTTTCTGTGTTGCCACACTGGAGCTGAGGGATAGGGAATAGAGAGCTGAGGGGGTCTGAGATAGGTGGGATTTTGTAGCCAAAACAAAAATATTTTCTCTTGGTCGGAGGAAGACACAGTGATGTCACCTGGCAGCCAGACCGCACCGTGATTGGACCATATGACTGTTTTGGGAAAGTGGGAAAAAATTTAATTAGGTGAAAACCGTGGAAGTCTTTAGTGTCAGTTTTCACTAGATCTGTGCCAATATGATATTGCCAATAAACCTATTTTTTGAGGAATCTACCTGCTTTGGAGTTTTGCATGACATGGAATTATTACTTGGAACACACACACACATTAATCATCATCCACTTTGAATACTTAGCAGAAAGAGGACACTTGAAATAGTTACTTTAGTTTGGCAAGATTTTTGTGTATAAATAAGGACCAATAAAAGAAGTTGCTCAGAAATTATTTCATTGTTTATTAAATTGATTGGTCATCCACCTTACCACCGGGTAACTTCCACGTGTCTTTCATATTTCTTGGGATGTGACACCCAGCTGGTTTTCTGTGTAAGGAAGGACTAAAACTCATGAACTCTCAGTTTCTAGCCTGATTCTTTAACCATGACATTAAAGTTGCTCTCAAAGAACTAGATAAATCTAAATGCAAAAAAAAATAAATGGTAATTCTAATAAGAGAGTGATTTGGTACATGTGAAATCTTTTCTCTGCTGTTATAAGTAGAATATGTAATTATCCCCAGGCAAGCTGGTTGGCAGGAAATATTTCTCTACAGAGTAGGGTTGTTCTTTTTTTAAGTCATTGAATTTTCTTTTTCAAATTCTGGAAGCCACTGGCTTGGACTTCTTTCAAAAGAGATCAAATTCAAGAAGGATATGCCCTACTGTTTGGAGAGACATAAAGGAAACTGGATGTCTTGGGTCTTAAAAAAGATGCAACAGGGAAGGGATATAACAGCTAGAGATGTCCAATTCTAGAACACGGAATGTCCCACACAAAAAGACAAGATCTGCTTTCTCTCTTAGCCCATCATGCAGGACGAAGAATAATGGGCTTAAATTATGGGAAGGCAGATTTCAACTGATGCTGGGAAACAGTTCCAGGCTGTTCAAAAGTGGGACCAATGATCAGGGGAAATGATGGGCATTCAATAAATGTCTTAAAACAGAAGATGGACAGCCATCTATTAAGGAAACTTTAATATAGATTCCAGCACTGAGTAGGACTGAAGTTAGACTGAATGATCTATGCAATAATAGAATATACTTGTAGCTTGGGTTTTACATTTTGGCAGTGGTTGACTCTCCAAGCTTGTTCCAATTTAGTTTCTGAATGTTTCGTTACCAGACTAGGTAACATCATCAGCAAGACTGTCTTGTCCTATTATTCTTAGCTTATAAATGTCTTGTGTATCAGTGTGATCAGTTGGTTATTTGGATGGTTGTTCATTTGGAGCTGTTCAGAAATTAAAGTATCCCTCCAAACGAACAACCAACCAAATGGCCATACTGGCACACAAGACATTTATAAGCTAAGGATAATACAAGACAATTCTGCTGATGATGTTACTTAGTATGGTTACAAAACATTTAGAAGCTAATGTTGTGGTTCGCTGGCAGCCAGTGCAGATGACAGCAGAATCGTGGGGAAGAACGGGGACCAGTCTGGAGAGGACTCAGACAAGGGCCTTGTGTCTGATGCAGAGATGGGGCCAGGACCATCTGGGAGTAGGTGCTGCCTTCGGAGCCTGGCAGCAGCGAGGCAGAAGAACAAGGGAAGCCTGTTCCCAGTGTGTGTGCGCGCAGAGCTGCTAGAAGGCAAGAGCAGCTGAGACAAAAAGGGCGACCCGGGAGTAAGGCTTGAAGGTGATTGCCACTCCCATAAGGTATAAAGGACAGGCAAAGGTGATGAAACCTTTGTAGGAAGCAACGTCGTTAGTTCTGTTCAAATTAATCCTTGAAGCTGTGTGGATTTTGTACTTTGGTTGGGTTTTTTTAGTTCCTTTGGCACTTTAGTTGTTGGCAGCAATTCAAAGGAGAGAAAGGTGGGTGCTTATCTCGAGCAACTGTTTGGGACTCATTACAGGCTGGGAATGCATATAATTCCCAGCGTTGAAATTAAACAAGAGTTGTTTTAACTAAGTGTGTGCTTAATTATGGTCTCAGGAATCCTTGGTCAGAACAACTAAATGGAATAATCTATTTCAAGTCTGTATAGGTTATTTAATGACTGTATAATTACCTGAGGTCATGGATTAAAACTCCTTCAAGGTCGGAAGGAGCCCAGAAATCGACCACTCTCATATGAGCAAATTTAGGTCCTCCAGTGTCTTATCTTTCCAAAGGCATCTCCAGTTGATTTCCTGAATGGAAGACCTACCTATCTTGTGATCTTTAAGCTCTACGCACCTGCCTCCAAGAAGACTTCTGAGAAGTCCAATGGCCATAGACGCAGGTAGCCATCATCAGAGGCAGTGGCACAGAAACTTGAAGAGAGGCAGATGCTGTTTAGAGATATCCCAGGACCTGGAGGGGGAAGGAAAAAATAACAGATTCTGCCTTCAAGTGCTTTGGAGAATAGCTTGACTCCCTCTTCTTTGGGGCAGCCCTTGAGATACTGGAACTCTGCCATCATGTCATCCCAAGTCCTTCTTTTCATCAGACTAGACATACCCAGTTCCAGCAACCGTTCTTCATATATTTTATCCACCAGTCTTCTAATCATCTTTGTTGTTCTTCTCTGCACTCTTTATAGAGTCTCAACATCTTTTTTTACATCGTGGTGAGACTGTCCAATGAAACACCCATATGAGTTGAACATGTTCACCGGCCTCCCAAAATTAGAAATGGATGTAATAACTGAGCACCTGGAAGGTTCTCAGCTGATACCTGAATTAAAAGCTTGCTTCTCTCGCTGAGGAGCGGGTCCCGTCTCCAAGGGCAAAAGGCGACGGACATTTTTGACAGTGACATTCTTGTAATCAATTTCTAAAACATGCCCACTTCTGCTGCAAACAAACCTAGGGGAGGAAGGAAGGGAGGAAGGAATTGCTTTAATTCTTAAATCAGTTTTCTCTTATGGCTTGTAGCTATTGTGTCACCACTAAGTCACTCTGATAATGGCAGTGAAAAAAGAATTTTCCCCTTAAATAGACATTGCATTATGTAAACCAGTGTCAAGACCCCTATGGAACCTGGTTATGGAGCAACAACCTATATTTCCCTGCTAAAATATGCAGGAGGCAAAAAGAGGCGGCCGGGGGGGGGGGGGGAACTGTGCAGATTTCCTTGCTGAAAAATTGTCCTTGCTGAAACAATTAAGTGTAAAACTAGTGGGAAGGGACCTTGGAGGTCTTCTAATCCACCCCCCTGCTTAGGCAGGAAACCTTACACCACTTTAGACAAATGGATGTCTAATCTCTTCTTGAAAACTTGTAGTGTTGGAGCAGTCACAACTTCTGGAAGGAAGCTGTGTCACTGATTCATTGTTCTCACTATCAGGAAATTTTTCCTTAGTTCTAGGTTGCATCTCTCCTTGATTAGTTTCCACCCATTGTTTCTTGTCCTGCCTTTTGGTGCTTTGGAGAATAAATTGATTCCCTCTTCTTTGGGGCAGCCCCTGAGATATTGGAACATGACTATCATGTCACCCGCCTAGTCCTTCTTTTCATCAAACTAGACATACCCTTTAATTATTTTGGCACATCTCTTGAGTGCCAGAAACTTTTATATGGAAGCTGTATATACAACCGAACATTTAAATTGAGGTGTCCAGATTCTGGCAGTTATCGCCATTTAAATCATGAGTCTTGAGTCAAATTTCCAAAACTTCAAAAGGATTTATTGGGAGTTAACATGTCAGCACTGCCTGGGTGTAGCCGACTCTGAGCACATCATTCATTGTCACCCTTGACCGTGGTTTTCCCCCACCCTGTGGGTGTATCGTAATTCATATTCTCCAATGGGACACATCCATAGCCCAGAGTCATCAATTGTGCTCTCCAGTTAGAATTTTGCGCGGCAGAAACTTCAATCTATCTCTGAAAAACTATTACTATCTCTGAAAAACTATTTATAGAATGCATTTTTGATGTTCAAGCTGCCGCACTGCTCTTTCAAACCCCTTTTCCCCTCTCCTTTTCTGTTGGCAACTCTAAAAAGACCATAGAAATATTTCATGAGTTGACGTGAAATATAAATCAATCCATTAGTGGAAATATTAGCTGAATCACCCATCAATCAAAATGAATTAGTTTCAGGATGAATCGAGATGTCAGTCAAAGTCCAAAACAACCTGCAGCAAAGAATCTTCATCTGCTTGCTAAGATATCGTGATCACAGCCCTGTTGGTCTGCCTTCTAAAGAGAGACAGCCAGAAACTGCCTTGAAACACCAGTATTGGTCTAAAGCTTTGAAAAGAAGAGAGAAGGCGAGTTTCTTACAGCATCCGGTCCTCAGGCTCACGCTGGGTGGAGTGGCCGACCTCAAAGGCCAGGTCTGTGAACTCCAGAGAACGGTGTTCACCCAGATTCACAGGACAGGAGCGCAGAGCCCCATTTTGGATCCGCCACAGCCTCACATTGTCTCGGCCACATGACACCATCCTGTGGTGAGAGAATTCAGGGCAGCAGAGGATAAGAAAGAGATTCTTCCTTTGTGTCTTGAGGGAAGGAAGGAGGGTGGGAGGGAGGAAAGGAAGATGGGAAAGAAGGAATGGGAGGAAGGGAAAAAAGAAAGAATGGGAGGGAAAGGGGGAGAGAGGAAAGAAGGAGTGGGGAAAGGAAGAAAGGGAGGGAGGAAAAGAAAGGAGGGAGGGGAAAAAAGAAAGAAAGGAAGGAAGGAAGGAAGGAAGGAAGGAAGGAAGGAAGGAAGGAAGGAAGGAAGGAAGGAAGGAAGGAAGGAAGGAAGGAAAAGAAAGAATGGGATGGAGGGAGGAAGGAAGGGAAAGAAAGAATGGGAGGAAGGGAGGGAGAGAGGAAGGGAGGGAGAGAGGAAGGGAGGGAGGGAGGGAGGGAGGGAGGGAGGGAGGAAGGAAGGAAGGAAGGAAGGAAGGAAGGAAGGAAGGAAGGAAGGAAGGAAGGAAGGAAGGAAGGAAGGAAGGAAGGAAAGTTGATCTAGTAAAGCTTTCCAGTCCATTAGCCCCAAGAAGAATAAGCAGTTCTTTACCTGGTATCGTCAAAAAAGGCGATCTTGAAGGCCTGGATGTCCACATCTGTGTGAGCTTTGGCCAGCATGACCACCTCTCCTCCATGGCTCACCTGGATGGTGTTCCATACCACCACCACCTGCCAAGAAGGTATGCCACAGCTGCTAGAGAGATCTTTCCTTGACGGGAAAAGCCTGATCAAATCTACCACTAAAATCTTTCCACAACTCCCAAATCCATTCTTCTTTAACCCAGCTCAGAATTAACGGCCTTAAAGAAATACCTTTGCTCAGAACTTTCAAGGAAGGAAGGGTGGACTGAAGAAGACATCTCGGCAAAGAGCTGGCAATTGTGGCAAAGAGCAAGGGGCCACAGAGTAAACTGGTTCCTTGGAACCTCTTTAGATAAGGAGGGGGATGAAATTGCCCACATAGACTCTGGGTGTCTGCTCCCCGTAAGGAGACCGCAGGACAGCAATTGTCTGTCTAGCAAAGGGCAAATGCTCACCTTCCCGGTTTGTCAATGAAGAGAAGATTCAGGCTCTTCACAGTTGATTCAAAGAAACACAAACGTATACATTTACCTACCCAAAAAGTTGACCTCCCCTGAAAGTAAGTCCTGGCTTGATTTCTACGTGTATGCCCAATATAAGCCGTACCCCCATAAAATAAGCCCTAATTAAGCCCCTGCCCACTCCAGGATGCACGGGTAAAAATTAAGCTAGGGTGGGGATGGGAGTGGTGGAGCAGCCCTACTACTTACCTTTGGACAGTTGCAGCCAGGTCTCGCACTCCCCGATACCTGCCTTGCCGGCCCATTACTTCTGCAGCCAGCAAGGCCAGCAAATCTTTCCTGAAGTCCTCTGCAGCCGATAACAGAGCTCTGGATCGATCTGTAGCTCTGTTATCAACTGCAGATGCCTTCAGGAAAGCTGGCTGCAGAAGAAGTTCCTGAAGGCCTCTGACAACGAAAAGGAGACCGAGGGCAATGCACGCAAGTGAGGTTAGTCAGTGGATGACATCCCCCCAAAATAAGACCTGGTGCCTTTTTTGGTGGCAAAAATAATAATAAAAATAATAAGACAGGGTCTTATTTTTGGGGAAACACGGGCATGATATTTTGAATGCTGCTCTAAACCCTAAAAATGAAAAGGAACACTGGGATTGGAACAAACAGAAACAAATCAGCTGCAGCGTAGTGCCATTTTAGAATATTCTGATGGGGATAGGAGTCTAGTTGTTCTGTCAGTGCTAGAAAGCTAGATTCAGATGAAGTAACATTGTCAATACAGTAGTTGGATAATGAAACATCTGCCAGAAAACAGCCAAGCTCAGAGAGCATCAAAGGATCCTGCAGTTTAACCCTGAGTAATAAATGTTGTCTTTAATTTAAAAACTAGGTGACACTAATCAGAAAAAAACAGCATCTTGGAGCAACTTTATCTATGGGCCATTCTAATGTATGAAAGGATGGCATCAAAATATTAGCACTTGGGCAGCTCCACCCCTGTCCAGAGCAAATACAGAAAGGAAAGCAACTCTAATAATGTTTAAAAGTCCTACTGGAATCAAGGTTGTGCCTGGGCAGAGATCTCCAGCCATGAGAAATCTAGCATTTTGATCTCTGGGAATAAGTAGATGGGATGAAGAATACATGACCAGGACTCTTTTACCTCCACTCCACAACCAGCTGAGCATTTGCCTTGACTTTAAATGAAACCAACTGACAGTTAAATCACTTCACAAGTTAGTTAAATATGAGCAAGTCACGAATCAAATCACTAAAAGCACAAATGAGAAAAAAATTATCAACCGCTTTGGAAGGGAGAGGGAATTTTTTTCAGCCCTGAGCATTGTTTCCCAAGTCCCCAACCACCACAAATCTTGTTTGGGAACTGGGAAAGGCTAGAGATACCTCTGCAGATCCTGGGAGCTACAGACGTCCCATGGAGACCTCCGAGGTAACGTGATAAAAGAAGCAAGTGACCTAAGGAAAACACGCAATACCTTCATATGTTCTACAAACAAAATGCCAATTTACTCACCGTCTTCCCACGTTTGTCTTTCCCGGTGCCACAAAGAACATTTCCACTGTATGAAAAACTGGGGGAGAAAAAAATGGCAGGTAGAGTCCAGCATTTCTAATTAAGTAAAAATAAGCTACTGACAGCTGTTATAGGCCACAGCCTGTCGGGACAGATAATAAAGATTTGGCAGAGAATTTGATATATCGGACGTTCCATTAACTATTCCAAAGAAACTCAGTGCAGACCATTAAATGTATTCTTCATCACCAAATACAAAAGTCATTCATTCATTGATTCATTCATTGATTCATGGTCTGTTTTATTGTCTATATATGCAGCCAGGCCATTGAGATTTCAGTGACTTGCAACAACCTACACAATAAAATGTCCTCCAATAAATAAAAACAACAAAATACAATAGAAGAGAACAAGAGAAGAGAACATTACAGATAATAACAGATAAGAAATCAGAAAGTCCAGTTGCCTTTAAAATAAAAGCACCGTTGGGACAGCCATGATCTGGACGAATAAGAACCTCCATAGACAACATATCTTTTAAACAAAACTTTGTGTAAAAATGGCAAATGTTCATTCTCCCAAGAGCCATATTTGGTTTTCAAACGCTTCCAAAGGACGTTCACAAAGAGGCCAAACTAATATCTATTAGAAGGCTGTTCCATGATAGAAAAGCCACAGTTGGTCTGTCCTCAGCCCCCTCAACACACTGATGTGGGAGACTATGAGGTCCTACAGCTTACATTCTCCCACCCTTTTTCCGAGGTGCCCAGCACTTACCTGAGGCATGAGGTGGAATGGATCCCAGTTTTAAACACGCAAAGGCACTTCCCACTTGGGAAGTCCCAGAGACGCACTACACTCATTTCTCCCATCTGTGCGGATGCCAGCAAAGTGCTTTTGTTGTTGAACGCCAGTGCTGCCACCTACAAAGCAAATTTAGTTTAGTTTTGTTTATTTAGTTTACTGTCATTGCACATCATACAATGAAATTAAATACTATCGTCAGTGTACTATACAGTAGAATTCAATAGCGTTACTGCCCTGGCATAGAAGCTGTTTTTCAACCAATTTGCCCTTGTTTTTATTGTCCTGTACCATCTGCCAGATGGTAATAGCTCAAAAAAAAGGGTTCCCAGGATGAGATGGATCTTTGAGGATATTTTGAACTTTCTTAAAGCAGCGGGAGCTATAAAGCTCTCCCAAAGAGGGGAGAAGGTAACCCATGATCCTCAGGGCAATGATGTTAACCCTCTGGACTGCTTTCCTATCTGCCACTGTGCAATTGGCAAACCATACAGAGGTGCAGTAAGTCAAGATACTCTCTATAGTGCAGCGGCAGTTTTTCATTCCATTGTTTTCTGAGAAGTCTCAGGTAGTGTAATCTCTGCTGGGCCCTTTCAACCAGTGCTGCAATGTGAGCCCCCCAGGTCAGATCCTCTTTTATGGTAACATCCAGAAACTTAAAACTGGCCACTTGCTCCATTCAGTCTCCACTGATAAGCAAGGGCTGGATGTCTGATCTGTTCCTTCTTTAGGCCGCTATAAGCTCCTTAGTCTTATTGGTGTTGAGGACCAAGTTATTATCTCCACACCATGAAAGCAACCGGTCCATCTCATCTCAGTAGGCAGACTCATCGCCCCTGGAGATGAGTCTCACACTGTTGTATCATCTGCAAATCAAATCAGGCCACTGTCTGTGCAAAGGATTTCCAGCAGTATGGGGAAGTTGGGTCACACACTTGGGAGTATTACCCAAATCAAAAGGATGCAAGGATACAGGGCAAGAACAAAAGAAGATCGGCAATGAAAAGACTTATGGAGGCAAATGCTGATTTGACAGCATTTTGAAAATCAAGACATATATGTGAAAAATTGATAGAAAAATCAGATGAGTAACTAATATGAATTCCCAGTGCTGGCTGGGGAATTCTGGACGTTGACATCTACAAATGTTAAAATTTGCCTATTCCAAGAAACACAAATCTAGACATTTCCCACAATACATTATTTCAATATTAGAGACATGCCTATGTTTGGAATGACTTATATGTTAAATGCATAGGACAAAAGGAGAATAAAATACCTTGTCGGTGTGGCCAACAAAAAACCTCTGTTTTCCAGAATCAATTGTTATGGCTACAATCAGAGCATGGCAAGGGTAAACAACTACAGAACTGCCGGAAGCCCACAATGCCTGGTTGAAAAAAAAAGATGATGTCACAACCTTCATTACAGAGATGCCCCTTCTGAGGCCCTGGAGCTGCTGGGACACCCAAATGGCACATAGGTGCCTCTCAATCTTTAATGTCATTCTGAATAAGATACAAAATGAACAATGTTGTATATATTAGCAGAATGAATTCATACAAACTAGGTTTAATTGGAGGTCAAATGTAAGCTTTACCCTGGCTTAATCTATTCGTTTTGCAAACATGGCTTCTTGCTTGCTATTCCAAGATCTAGAGGGATCTTACAACATCCTAGTCCTAAAATAATGTTTCATTTTGCTTGGAAGCCTGCTTGAATCACGATAATGCTGCATGTTCATCTTGCTTTTTTGTCGAAGGCACTCAAACTGGCACATGTGGTTTTTCTTCCCTCACTGGAGAGAAATATGCTGGTTCAATAAGGATATACTGACCCATTTGGTGTTACAACCCCCAAACCCAATGATCTTCTTTAGCTTCAGAATTGGATCTGGTAGCAGCGTCTGAAAACCAATCCAGAGTTACATTGAATCAGGAAGCATCAAACGTGAAAGGCATTCATCTGCATCAACACAAACAATAACTTTATAGTATGGCTCTGCTTTTTTTTGTTAAAGAAGAGGTGGACAACCCCTGGGCCATATATAATTCAGTCTTCCTGAACTCTGGCAACTTTAAGATGCGTGGACATCAACTCCCAGAATTCCCTAGCCAGTATGTTTGGAAAAACAATTGATTGAGATGGGTCAACAGCCTGATCTGGTTCGCTGGCAGCCGGTGCAGACAGCAGCGGAATCGGACAGTGGGGAAGAAAAGGGACCAGCCAGGGAGTCTGGAGAGGACTCAGATGAGGGTCCTGCGTCCAATGCAGAGATGAGCCAGGACCATGTGGGAGTTGGGTGCTGACTCTGGAGTCTTCAGAGTCTGGCAGCAGTGAGGCAGAGAACCCAAGGAAGCCTATTCCTAGTGCGCATATGCATAGAGCTGCTAGAAGGCAAGAGCAGCTGAGACAAAAGGGGTGACTCGGGAGTAAGGCTGAGAGGTGACTGCCCCTCCCATAAGGGATAAAAGTCAGGCCAAGATGATGAAACCTTTGCAGGAAGCAAAGTAGTAGTTCGATCAGTTCACAGTCATCCTTGAAGCTCTTTTGTACTTCAGTTTTTTCTTGTATCTCATTTGGTTTCTTTTCTAGTTCATTTGATACTTTTGTTTTTGGCAGCACTTCACAGAACTGAAAAGTGTGCGCTTATCTTGAGGGACTGTTTGAGATTAATTCCAGCTGGGAATGAAAACAATTCCCAGCACTGCAATAAAGTAAGTCTTGTTTATAAAACAAGTTTGTGAATAATTACAGTTTACAAAGCCTGGGTCAGAACAGGTATTAAGCATCTTCCATCATTTATCATTGACCCAATTTTCCCACTGCTTATAGCTAGAACTAAAATATCATCAGTCACAGAAAGGAACTGATGGTAGGAAGGAAAAAATGAAAGAGGTGGAGACTCAGAAGTAGCCTTCTGTAACCCTGATATGATTGTATCTCCACAGGTGAGCGGGTCTCCTTCTACAAAAGAAGGGGAGCCTTCAGCGGTACATCTTGCAAAAGAATAAAATTGCTTCTTACCGTGCAGGGAACAGAACTCTTGGCAGGGATGGTCTTTGGCCCTGCTGTTGGCATATATTGGTTCTGAAGAAACATGGGACATGTTAAAGGTTAGAGGCAAAGAGAATAGCAGGGACAAAAAAAAAGAATGTTACAAGCTGATTCGGGTAAAAAAAAAAGTTTTTTGTGAAATCATGTTAAACTGAGAAGCTGCACATTCAAAGCACCTGTCACAGCTATTTCAAGTATTCAACAATTCTTCAGAGACATATGTAACTAGCTTGATACTCTTACTTCACTACAAAACCATGTGATCGGGCTTAGTTTTGGGGGAGGAAAATAAGGGGAGGAAATTCTGCCTCTGCCTATCAGCATCCATCGGTATTCATCTGGCTGGCATCCTGTCAGTGTGTGAGAGAGTTGAGGGCTGTTTGGAAACTGAAATAGTATTTGCTGTGTGAGCAAAAAGAACACAGCAAGAAGCCTGGGTATGGCTTAGCTCAACCGTTCTGTACTAAAGCTGCTTGCTGCTCTGAAACTGAAACTCCTCTCCTCTGCTTGTGTTTTGCATTTGGAAGATATTTCTTTTCAGGTGGGGAGGGGGAGTAGAACTCCTTAGCATCAGATAATATACAAAATATTAATGCTCTGATAGTCATTTCGAAAAATCCTTTCTTAGTGAGCCCCTAGAAGCCAAGAGGAACATACGTACCAAATTGCAAGTTTGTAGGCCTTACGGTTCTGGAGATTTTGTCATGTTGCGTGAGCGGTATTATGGAGCTCCATTACAATGGAGCTGCTTTTATATAGATAGATAAAGACCACAAGCAAAAGTTTAAATCAAGTTTCCTTGTTAATTGTTCCATGATTTTCCATGAAAGTTCTAGCGGAGCTAGTTAGCCCCGTGGGTCAGCCTAGATAAGTGCATGAGTGTGAACTAAATAAATTAGCCATCTTCAGCAGCCAAATAACTACTATGTACTAAAATTGTAGTCTCCTGACTAATATGCTTAGTAAATAATTGTGGCAGCTGATATGCTTCTTTTACAATATTACATTATTGTATAATTTACATAATTTACAATCATGTTTTCTTAAAGATAGCAACAATAGAAGGATGGGCAGGTTACCTGAGGTTTGTTAATTATGAATATTTATGTTCACATCCTCTGTTACTGATAAATGGCTATCATTTTTTCTTCCTTTTTGAAATGTCCTCTGGAAATATGAGCGCATCCTTTTGTCCGCAGGAGTTTCTCCCCACTATATTCTGGAGGGAATTCCCCCATTACACACTCTGATAATAAATACTGCAGTGAGCCCTGATTATTTGCTTTGGGTCCTGTGTTTTGATTCCATCTCACCCGTGGCAAGAAGTCCTCAATAGATTTTTTTTCTCTCTCCCCTTTTTCCAAATTGAAACCTATGGTTGCATTAAAGGGGAACATTTGTCCACAGGAATGCCTAAGGAAGAATGGCTTGGAGTTGTGGCTTACCTCATCAGAGTCAATGGTAACCGCATGGACTGCGTCGTCCCCATTGTTGTGGGCGTAAACATGAATGCTGCCATCGTCCATTGAAGAGGGGGGGAAACAGGAATCTCCTCTGGCCCGTGACCCTTCTCTCAAGCTCTGGTCCACAATGCAGGTTGTCCACACAGGCTCGGACCTTGATGGGTGAATCTTGGGGATGTGCTTGGTAAGAAGGGGAGACTGGCGAGGCATCTTTCAAAAAAAAAAAAAAAGTTTTGGAAAGTGGAGGCCAAACCCAAAATATGACCCTTTTTTCAGCAAGAAGCAATGGAGCTGCGGGTTATCAGGTTATCAGGGGACATTAGCAAGCTAAGCTTTGAGCCACAGTGGCACAGTGGTTAGAATGCAGTAACTACTTCTGCTGGCTGCCGGCTGCCTGCAATTTGGCAGTTCAAACCTCACCAGGCTCCAGGTTGACTCAGTCTTCCAACCCAACCATAATTGACTGGGCTAATGATATGTTATGATGTATATTATGAGGAGCAGTGGTTAGAGTGCAGAATTGCAGGCTACTTCTGCTGACTGACTGCAATTTGGCAGTTTGAATCCCATCAGGCTCCAGTTTGACTCAGCCTTCCATCCTTCCGCAGTGGATAAAATGAGGACCCAGACTGTTGGGGGCAAGAGGCTGACTCCATAAACCGCTTAGAGAGGGCTGTAAAAGTACTGTGAAGCGGTATATAAGTCTAAGGGCTATTGCCCTCCCTCCCTCCCTCCCTCCCTTCCTTCCATCCATCCATAGAACACAGCAGCTAGAATGCAGTATTGCAGGCAAACTCTGCCAATTGCCAGCAGTTCGATCCTGACTGGTTCCAAGTGGACTCAGCCTTCCCTCCTTCCGAGGTGGGTAAAATGAAGATCCAGATTGTTGGGGGCAAGAGGCTGACTCCGTAAACTGCTTAGAGAGGGCTGTAAAAGCACTGTGAAGCGGTATATAACTCTAAGGGCTACTGCTATTTGAAGCAGATGAGTGAATTCTGTACAGGGAGTCCTTGACGTACAACCACAATTAAGTCCAAAATTTATGTTGCTACTTTGAGACAGTTGCGAATTTTGCCCCGTTTTACAAATCATTTTTACAAATCTCACTGCAGTTAAGTTAGTAACATGGTTAAGTGAATCTGGCTTCCCCACTGACTTTGCTTGTCAGAAGGTCACAAAAGGGGATCATGTGACCCCGGAATACACACTAGTTGCCAAGCATCCAAATTTTGACCATGTGTCCAATGGTCATAAGACTGAAAAAACGGCCATAAGTCCCTTTTTTCAGTGCCCTCGGTCACTAAAGGAATGGTTGTAAGGACTTCCTGTACAGCTCCGGGTGTTAAGAAAGAGCAAAGCTTACCTACCTCTTTGGGACTGGTGATTTGCTGGATGAGAGACACCCGGTCCCGAACTGGCTTGCTCAGAGACACGTCCTTGGGAATCTGGGTCATTGGCTCGTCTTTGGGACAGCCAGCTGGAAAGAGGGAAGGAAAGCAAAGAAGAAAGACCTCAGGACATGGAGCTTGCAGTGCCTGCTGGTCTGTGAGTTGCTTGGAGGTGCCTCAGTTATCCTGCCAATTCATTAAAATATTTCTATGGTCTTTTTAGAGTAGCCAACAGAAAGGGAGGGGAGAGCAGTGCGGCAACTTGCAAACTAACACTGCATTCCATAAATGTTTTCAAAGATAGCAACTAGGTGACTGAAGTTTCTGCCTCACAAAATTGTAACTGGAGAGACTGATTGATGGCTCTTGGCTATGGAAGTATCCAATTGGAGAATATGAATTATGATACACCCAGGGGCAGGGAAAAACCAAGGTCAAGGGTGACAATGAATGATGTGTCTCAGAGTTGGCTACACCCAGGCAGTGCTGGACATGTTAACTACCAATAAATCTTTTTTTAAGTTTTGGAAGTTTAGCTCGATTTAATGATTTAATGGGGGTAATGGCCGGAATCCTAACATATCTTTGGATGGTCCTTCTCAACTCTGTTTTGCCCTATTTTTGTATTGGCTTTTGAATTTGGTTTTTCTATAGGACTTGTTAAAAAGGTAAAGGTTCCCCTCACTAGTCATGCTAGTCATTCCCGACTCTAGAGGGCAGTGCTCATTTCCGTTATAAAGCTGAAGAGCCAACGCTGTCCGAAGACGTCTCCATGGTCATGTGACCAGCAGGACTAAACGCCGAAGACGCATGGAACACTGTTCCCTTCCCACCAAAGTGGTCCCTATTTTTCTACTTGCATTTTTTATGTGCTTTTGAACTGCTAGGTTGGCAGAAGCTGGGACAAGTGACGGCAGCTCACTCCGTTACACAGCACTAGGGATTCGAATTGCCGAACCGCCGACCTTTCTGATCAACAAGCTTAGTGTCTTACTTCTGGTACCTTACATTTTTTGTACTCAACCCAGAATTACTTGGATAAGATGGGGAGCCATATATATGTTTCGAATAAGTAAAGGTATAATTAGGATCATGGCTCATTATCAATTTCCTTCTTCTAGAACTGCTTTCAGTCTGTGATCTAGGACAGTGGTCACCAACCAGTGGGCTGGGGACCACTGGTGTTCTGCAAGAAAATTTTGGTGGTCCACAGAGAAATGTCCCCCCCAAAGCAATTAATCCAAGCTTCACAGGAACACAAGGCTGCACTGCCCAGATGGCCTGCCAACCAGCTGGCCCCACCCTTCAGCTGAGCACAAACCTTACCTTGAGTAGAGACACACAAACTGGAATTGGAAGGTAAGACCAACGGCGGAGGAGGGAAATCCACCCAGGGTAGCTTGCTGACATTGGTGGGAAAGTCGGTCCCATATTCCAGAGCTGCAGTAGTCACAGGACTGGTCCTTTGGTCATCCCAGAGCAGCTCCTCCAGTCCATGGCAGGCCAGTGCACCCAGGTAGAGGAGCAGCTGCTCTGGAATATGGGACCGACTTTCCCACCAACATCAGCAAGCCATCGTCATATTAGTGGTCCGCAGGATTTAAAATTGAGTTTGGTGGTCCCTGGGGTCCATAAGGTTGGTGACCCCTGATCTAGGACACTAGAGCAATGTTTCTCAACCTTGGCAGCTATGAGATAGGTGGATTTTGATTTTCAGAATTCCCCAACCAGCTGGCTGGAGAATTCTGGGAGTTGAAGTCTACCATCTTAAAGTTGTGAAAGTTGGGAATGACTGCACCAGGATTTCAGAGACTTTGTTGAGGATTTAGTTAGTGAGATGATAAGCAGAGGTAGAAATGATATGATTCCTCAGCCTAATCAATCAATCCATGCATAAATGGAGTTATATCTAGATATATTCTTGGTTTATTCTGTAAGAAGGATGGTAGTTCAGAAAGCTGTCTATGTGTTATTTCTGATTTTCACAATCTCTTGAATTCACTCACTTACCAGAATAGGAATTCAAAGTGCTTTTCTGAATAGAGTCATATGGCATTTTGGATCCATCAGAAGGGAACCTGACAGAAAAGATCAGAGAAAAGCTAATGCACAACAGATTGAATTTTGCCCAGAGTTTCGGCCTCTATCAGCCAGCAAGCCAAAGACAACTGAATCTGACCAGGCAAACTTGATTCTGCAATCTGCAATAAATATTTTGGCTCAGAAAATGATCCAGTATGCAGGTTTTGGAGGCTCAAAGCAGGAGTTTTCATTAGGAACCACCCCCAATTGTGGGATTTCTATTCGGACACTGCTCCAGCCTCCCCTTCCAAATTACAAGCATATCCCTCATGCATTTCTCTTTTAGGCTGAGCAATATTATGCAGAATCCCAAGCGTGCCAAGGCAAAGAAATTAGATACCAAAGAAATAGTAGTATAGCCAAACTGTCAGGCTACAGAACTTTTCCCATTAACTCAACTAGAATGAACTTCTGAAAACATATCCAAACGTATCACAAAGGAATCCTTTATTGAGATGAGGCAATTCCTGTAGGAGTTCAAAGCAGCATCTGAGGTCTCTCAGGCATACAGGGATACATAAGGGAGTTTAGAATCCTCCCCTTATCTCAATGTGTGTTTAGAGAAACAAAAGCCAGTATGTTAATTCCTCCCCACCCCTTTTGTAAGGAGCGATATTTTTCAGTTTCTCAGGGCATACCTAATTTCCCACCCCACCCCCTTTTTAGAATGAACTATTCAAGAGATTCCCAAAGTACAATCTCACTGTGGAATTTTTATGACCTTCTCATCTCCTGTTTGTGCCTCTCAGAGGTGATAGTTCTGGCCATCGGGCTTTTCTCTCTCCATCGTATCATGTGTGGGTTATACAAATTCGATATAGGATTAAATTTATTCAGGTTACATCAAGAAAGGATTTATGAGCCTCCCCCCCCCCCTTTTCTTTTTCCACTGAAGAAATGACAGATACACGGATCTGACACGAACCTACCGAATGTAATCATAGAGATCGTGCCATAGTTCTCCTTTGGGCACAGGAAATGCCATTTCCCGAGGCATGGGAGAGAAACCATGCAATGCTATCTTGGAATGGTGAGCCTCAGAAGAAGTCAACACTAAAAGAAAAAGAAAGAAAGAAAAAGGATGAGACAAATATGGTTGTTCTTCTTGATTGAAACGATACCCAGATGTTGAAAAGCCTGTCTTGATATCATGATGCAAACCCTCCCCTTTCATATAACTATTGTAATATGAATACAAGCATGCGAGGGGCAGAGTTAAAATTTTTCAGTGCCATTGTAACTTTGAATGGTCACGAAATGAATGGCTGTAAGTCAAGGACTACCTGCATCGAGTACTATCATGAAGACAGCAATCCCTGCATCCTCTCTTCAAGACTCTCACCTGGGTCAAAGAGCAAATCACTGGTGAAGAGGTTTTTCACCAACAGGTTGGAGCACAGCTTGACACTTTTGAGGTGACTGTAGGTTCTGTTCAGGTAGAGGCCAAGAATGTGGCGGAGATCCAGGATTAAGCATGTCCATCGCACGTTGCTGGGAGCGAGGCCCACCAGATCTGAAGGCCCAAACGTACCAGTTCTGAATGACACACTCACAAAAATCTCAAACCTTGTATGCAAATGTCCAGATCTCTGATATCCAGACATTATTTGTTTTTTAGACAAGGAAGTAGAAGTATGGACATTCAGACAGGAAATTCCTAATTTAACGGTCACCTCAAATACAAACCACCAGGTAGCCTGGGTCGTTGAGGCCACTTGGAGGTTTATCTGTGTCCTCAGGGTCACCTGTGATAGTGCTCCTGGTTCCTGTAGCCTGCAGTGTTTCCTGTCTGGAAATCCATTCCTACTCCGATACCATTCAAAGGGTATTCATCCCTCTATTATTATTCTATTCTATTATTACTTTATTATTCGATCTAAAAGGATGCAAATAACCAGCTGTCTGCAAGGAATATAAATCCTTCCATTCCCCAATATCCTGTCAGAACTGAGGAAGCTTCTTGGATGAAAAGCAAAACATCTTCAAAAAGAAACACAAGAAAGTCCAGTTGCTTCCTAAAAAAGTACCTTTGGGACAGTCATGACCTGGATGACTGAGAATCTCCACAGACATCCATTTTTAGCTTCTGTTCCTAAAAATATTCTTTCCCAATCTGTTTGCCATTAAGATAGGCTGCACTGGAATATCCATTCTACCCCTATCCTACAAATTCTACAATAGTAAAATATTCAGAGTACAAGAACAATTGTTAAGTTGATGAACAGGATGACTCAAAAGCATTATTCTAATTGCCAAAATACAGAATTCATTGATTGTTTGCTCATCTCTGTTCTATCAGAGTTGAACTGTCTTGTTAGAAAAATTCACAATCCTAAACTATCAATTTACTTCTCAGGAAAGTTAGATCCAGGTTTCTAAAACCCTGGGGATAAAATTAAAGGCAATACAGTTTGTTGGATGCTCGGGGGGGGGGGGGGGGGGAATACCTCATAAATCTTTTTTTAAAAAAATTATTAGACCAACACAAAAACAAAACAGAAAAGAACATTAAAAACAATAAACATGGTACAATCCTCCTGTAGTTGTCTTACATTGCTAAGTCACATATAAAAATAGTGCATATTTACATCTATATACATAATGTATGATATATTACATTTAATCATTTCTTATTATCTTGATCCTTTCTCTTTTCTAACCAACCATAAAACTTATCCCACACTTTGTAATACTCGGATTCATCCTTATTTTTCAATTCTTTTGTCAATTTATCCATTTCTGCGCACATCCAGATTTTCCTAATTATTTCTATTTCACTTGGAGTTTCTTTACGCCCCATAAATCTTGATTCGGCTTTCTTTGCATTTTACCTCGCTTAGACGTCTTGGCTGTACTTTCATAGACCGACCCACGGGCTGCCCCACAAATATATGGGAACTGCAACCATGTGGCCGTGGACTTGAATTCTTTAAAGAGGTTAGAAAATGAAATGCGAACCACTTGGCTATCCTAGAAATGAAAAGAAACAGAGTTGGTTCATAGAGACAGAATCATCATTCTGGGAGCAACAAATATTTTGGAGCTGATAAACAGCCCACAAACAACCAAAGCTGAATATTGTCACTTATATACATGGTGTGGTTTTAGCTGGGAAATAAATCCTCTCCTATGCTGCTTTTCAATTTGGAGAGCTTTCCACTTGTATAACTGTTTCTGCCAGACCTATGTACTTTACATGTCTCTGTATCTAAAGCTAAATGAAATACAGGCTCAGGATGCCAAGTTTCATGGAGAATGTAGAATATTTTTTCCCTTCCTACTTCAGACCATTTCTTAAGGGCACAAGTGCAGAGATTAAAATATAATCTACAAGCAAGTCAGGAAAAATAACAAATTTGGTAACATCTTCTCAGATTAACAGATGTTACTAAAATAAATAAGATTATTTTAAAACATTTATTACTTTTTACAAAATAAATAAATTTTATTATTCTTTAAAATAAAATAATAAAAAGTTGTTTTCATTTTTGGTTGAAAGCTGCCCAGAGTTTGTTCATGATTGGCAGCTATATAAATGTTTCAAATAAATAAAACCTGTCAGTCTGATAAGGTGTTACCAGATTCCTCCTGATTTTGGGCTAGCATAGATTAACCCAGTTCTTCTATGTCTTAGACAGTAATTCAAAAGTAATACTCAAGAAAAGTAACAGCTGCAGTATTTAGGAAAACAAATCTGCCACCCTGTATCAATCAACAACTTATAAAATACCAAACAAACAGATTGTATCAGAATTCCTAAAGGGCAAGAACTACTCAACAAAAAATTGTTTAAAAAGACAGGTGGCAAATTTCCAGGTTCCTTAGTAGTGTTCATTCTTCTCTCACTCCAGGTCTATTGGCCTGTGGGAAGGATCCTAAAAATGTTTGTCTTTTTTAAAAATTGTATTTTTGTTTGAAATGATTATATTGGTTCAAGCATTTTTGAAAGGACGGTTTCTCTCTGCACGGTGGGGAAGAAACAATGGTAATAAATAGTGAATAAATGTTGTATTATGCATGTACCACTGTAATGCTTTCAAAAGCATTTTAATTTATGTTATTATTGTACCATGACCATCGTAGATGGTCACACACTCACCTCAGTGGCCACATCCAGATGCACCACAAAATATTTGCCTGGTGCAGGTTTGAAGAGGATGTAGATATAGCGACCAGTGAGACCCAAAGATTGGGTGCCAGTTTTGGGAAGCTGCAGGTAGTTGCTGGCCGGAACAGCACCACTAATGCGATACACTGTCCCTTTCAAAGTCTTGTCCTGAATGGAGAGAACAAGCAGACTTTCAAATTTGGTTTTGCATTGGAAAGCTGGTTTTGAGTAGTGGTTAAGGAATGGGGCTAGAGACTGGTGGAGTTCTACTCTCACCTTGGGCACAAAGCCAGCTGGGTGACTTTGAGCCAGTCGTTTTGTCTTAGCCCTAAGAACTTCTTTTTTAATCACAACTCTTAGCCAATCTGCAGGATTTTACAGAAGTCTGGGAAACAGGCATGTTGCCGGTAACGTCTGAACCAATCCTGAACTTCCAGTCCATGGACCAGCACCGGTCCATGGCATGCCAGAAACTGGGCCACACAAACAAACGAAGCCCCATCTGAGGAATACAGGTAGCACACGAAACCACGCTCCCTCCCGCCCGTGGAAAAACCTCTCTCTACGGATCTGGTCCCTGGTGCTCAAAAAGTTGGAGGTTTAAGGGATTAAGCCTATGTATATATAACTCTGGTGAAGTTAAGGCACCTGTAAACCATGATCTATGGCAAGGGTCACCAACTTTTTTGGACGTCAGTGACCACCAAACTCATTATTATAAATCCTGCGGAACACTAATGTGAATTTTGACTGACGTGGCTTGCTGACATTGGTGGGAGGAAGAAGAGAGAGAGAGATCTGATCTAACCTTGGAGGGCTGGTTATGTTCCCGTTCTCTCTTTCTGTCTCTCTTTCTCTCTCTCTCTCTCCCCCCACCCCTCTCTCACACACACGTACACATCCCTCACACACACCCCACACCCTCGAAGGTGGCCCCATTCCTAGCCTGCTTTGAACTCTGTTTTCAGAGGGAGGGGGGGAAAGAGAGATCTGATCTAACCTTGAGAGCTGGTGATTTTCTCTCTCTCTCCCTCTCCCTCACACACCCCCACCCCTTCC
Source organism: Laticauda colubrina (assembly GCA_015471245.1). Lineage (NCBI taxonomy): Eukaryota > Metazoa > Chordata > Lepidosauria > Squamata > Elapidae > Laticauda > Laticauda colubrina. Next base: position 1,743,103 of record BLBF01000067.1, read on the forward strand.
AAAGCAGCCCCATCCCTAGCCTGCTTTAGAGCTCTGTTCTCAAGCTTCATGCAAGGAAAGCAGCAGAAGTCTTTCTCTCCCCCCAAACTCGGCCAGAAATGAGTCTTTGCCGGTGCAGCCTCTTGGAGCAGGAGGCCTTGCAGGGTCCCAAAGACTCATTTCTGGCAGAGTTTGGAGGAGAAAAAGAGAGACTTTTGCTGCTTTCCTTGTGTGCAGCCAATAGCAGAAAAAGAAGCAGAAGCAACCCGGTGGCCAGGCAAGTCCCCCCTCTGCCCTTTCCGCCCTCCCCTCACTACCTCGTGTTGTTCCTAATGCAAGCAATGCAAGCCTTGTGTTCCCGCAGGCCATGTGGGCGGCACAGCCTTGTGTTCCCCCGCAGCCTGGATTAATTGCTTTGGGGGGTGCTTTGGGGTGGAATTTCTCTGCGGACCACCAAAATTTTCTCACAGACCACCAGTGGGTGACCGCTGATCTATGCCATAATTTAAGTTCAGGTGTCAGAGTAAGCAAACTACAAAACACCATAGGAAACCAAGCAGATGCAATTTATATTGAAGCTACTGAGAGATTGTCAGAAGATTTGGCCTTACCATAAAAGTTGTCACATCCCCATCCTTGGTAGATCTTTTCCATTCTTCTACTTTAAAATGTTTGAAGATGTTCAGATAAGGATGCTGCCACACTGGGGGGGGGGGGGGTGTTAGGGGAAGAAGGTTGGAATAAAAAGAGCAGTGAGCCCCCAATTAGTATTCCCAACACTAAATTTTCCCATTCATACTGAGTAGGTTTCCAGTATAGAGATTTTAAAGTTATGAGTGGAAGAACCCTGAAGGTAAATTGCTATAGTTAAACAGAACTCAAAACAGTGTACAAATTACAATGTAAAAAGCATACACAGACCCACAGACCCACACATATATATTATCTATATCTATATCTATATCTATATCTATATCTATAGAATAGAATAGAATAGAATAGAATAGAATAGAATAGAATAGAATAGAATTCTTTATTGGCCAAATGTGATTGGACAGACAAGAAATTTGTCTTGGTGCAAATCTATATATCTACTATATCTATGCTATTTATCATCTTTCTATCATCTCTATTATCTATCTATCTATCCATCCATCCATCCATCCACACACAATGTGCACATACCCAGAAATATTTATATATACAAATACACATACATATACAGGTAATCCTCGACTTACACTTCATTTGGTGACCATTCCAAGTTACAACAGCACTGAAAAAAATGGCTTATGACCATTTTTTACAGTTATGACCTCTGCAGCATCCCCTTAGTCATGTGATCAAAATTCAGACACTTGGCAACTGTCTCATGTTTATGACCATTATATTGTATTGTGTACATATACATGTACATCTATATACGTACACAATACAATACACAACAAATAACAAATACATTATATATTGCCCCAGGTTGTTATGTATTGTATTGCATTATATTGCATTGTGTACATATACATGTATATCTATATATGTACATAACACAATAC
>BLBF01000067.1:1761843-1776509 GCA_015471245.1 Laticauda colubrina
AAAGGAAAGGAAAGGAAAGGAAAGGAAAGGAAAGGAAAGGAAAGGAAGAGAGAGAGTGAGAGAAATGCAATAGTCTCATCTTGATCTGCTTGGCCTTAAAAATGGACAGTGAAGGTTTTAGAGATGCTTTCAAGAGAGATGCCAGTTCTTCAATGTAGACCAAGTCAAGAAAGCTCTGCATAAAGTCAAGGAACGCTAGTTTACTTTGTAGAGTATATTAAGAAAATCTGTCCAACTTCCCAACCAACTTTAAGATGTGTGGACTTCAGTTCCCACAATTTCCCAACCAACTATGAAATATGTGGGCTGCAATTTCCAGAACTCCCCAGCCAACTTTAAGATGTGTGGGCTTCAACTCCCAGAATTCTCATCAAGGATAAGATACATGGAGTTCAAGTCTCAGAGTTCCCCTGTCAACTATAAGATACATGGACTTCAACTCCCAGAACAGTTCCTCCCACAATGTCAGGACTGCCATCGTGCTACATCATGCCTCACTTACTGTCAGTCTGCCATATACAATAAGGGGAGAGGAACTGCAGGGAGGGGATAAGGAGAGGGTTAGCACTAGCAATAGCACTTAGACTTATATACCACTTCACAGTGCTTTTACAGCCCTCTCTAAGCAGTTTACAGAGTCAGCCTCTTGCCCCCAACAATCTGGGTACTCATTTTACCTTGGAAGGATGGAAGGCTGAGTCAACCTTCAGCTGGTCAGAATCGAACTGCTGGCAGTGGGTAGAGTCAATCTCCAATACTGCATTCTTACCACTGTCCACTACAATTAATCATCAGTAATACTTATACACCATTTCACAGTGCTTCACAGCCCTAAGTGGTTTAAAGAGTCAGCCTCTTGCCCCCAACAATCTGGGTCCACATTTTACCAACCTCGGAAGGATGGAAGGCTGAGTCAACCTTGAGCTTGGTGAGGATCAAACTGCCAAACTGCAGGCAGCTGGCAGGCAGCAGAATTACTTGCAGTTCTGCACTCTCACAACTGCGCCACCACGGCTCTTAGAAAAAGTTCTATATGGTAGACATTGTAAAGACCATGTTTAGAGACTCTAGTAATTACATTCCTGCATGGCATAGTTGCTACATTTGTGAGTTCGGGTGCCTTTAAAATGTGTGGGTGCACATTCACATGAGACCAAGACTTGCCAGAAGCCCCTTGAGAAAGGCCCTTGGTCAAAGCTAAGAGTTTAACTTAAATGCGTCTCTCACATGACGAAGAAGCGATTCCTCTCCCAGAGCCTTCACAAGCCCCTTGGTGTCCATTTGCCCAAGGCGGAGGATGTAGAGGGGTCTTCCGTCTTGAAAAACAAAGAAAGAACAGAGAAGCTGAATTTTAAAAACAGCCCTGAAAGATGGAATAAGCTTCCAGAAACATAAAAATTAGCAGCATTGGTTCAACTGCCAACTTGTAACAACATACAACTTGCGGTTGGAATGAAATATTCTTCCCATAACAGCTCGGCCTTGAGCAAGCAATCTTGACTTACACTTTTGATTTACATCATTACTGCTGGTAAAAATACAAAGGAAAGAGAAAAAAAGTAACTTACAGCCAATTTTGACATAAGTCAAGGACTAACTGTATACACGATTAATAATCTTCTGGTGTGCTGCAGAACAACTGGTATATTCCATAGTGTATGGTGGATTCAAAAAGGAATAACTACCACTAAGCTGAACCAGAATAGTAGGAATAATGCATTTTTGGAAATGGACCAGATGAGAACGTGAAATGAATATTCACTGTCCAAAATGTAACTATTCAGAGCTACAGGTATTGGGCAGAGGGGCCCGTAAGAGAACCACAAATGACAAACCACGTGATTTACATATTTACATATAAAGAGCAAGGAAGTTCACTTTGATAGAGGTGTGAAACATACTTTAAGTTCACACTTGAAATATGCAGAAGAGGCTGAAACAAACACCTCCCTATAATATAAGAAGTGGAAGAGATATAGCACAGTTTGACTAACAAAATGCTGTAATTACTATAGCTACTCTCAATTAAAGTAGTTTTAGCTTTCCAATGGAGTTGATATCTTGGTTTGTCTTTGGGGCCAGACACCGAAGTCCAAAAAGTCAGGTTTTGCATTGTGAAATGACTGCATAGCAATTCGTATTGAGCACAGATATCAAAGCCTTGTAGATACTGAGCCTTTGCCATGATAGAAGATGTCAGAGCATTTGCAGCATGAGTATTATTGTGAGACAACCCAGGAGCGAAACACAGCACACAGAGACTTAGACACTTAACAGTGGTTTCTCTACAAGACAGTTATATACAGAAAAATACATGGTAGGCAAAATACCTTACAAGCAATCAATATTCTTCTTAACTCTACACAGAGAACTCTGCAATGAATACCGGATGTAAGGAGAGAGAACACACCCTCTAATGGCTGCCTTATATATACTTCTGTGGACTCATTCTTCATCTTAAGAATAATGCCCATGCATATCAGTCTAGAATCCCTGCATAGCCACAAATGAACCAAGTCCAACTTTCCTTGAATTCCATTGTCCCTTATCTAACTCCAAGCAGGTGCTGGTTGTTGAGAAGATTTCTGTGCATAGACTATTATAGCAATAAATCAGTTTAATTGGGCCGTTATTTGTAGATTGGATCTTTCCCACCTGACAGTTTTAAATGTTGAAGAGCAGTGGCAAATTCAACACTGCACCCAAGAAGCCCACTTCAGAGTCATCCCAAGGTATCTGAATGATGAAATGACTCACAGGCTGTCAAACTTCATGTCCTGACACTGACTGAGCAGAGGGCAACAGGTAGATGCTCACCTTTGTCTTGGTAATGCCAGCCCCCAGCATAGAATTCTTCCAAAAGGGAAGGTGGCCTCCAGGTTTGCAGAATGTAATCCACCTGGTATTGCTTTCGCCATGCCAAGGACTGGCAGAGCATTTCCCGAGCTTTATCGATATTGAAGTCCCGAGCCCTCAGGAAACGGAGAATGTATTCATCTTTGGGAACCTGAGCAAAAGAGACAGTTAAGTTAACGCTCGGTTTATTTGTTAGATTTGGAATTCTACCTTTCATCCAGGAACTCAAGGGGAATCTCATCAAATCCAAGCTGAGAGGGGCACCAAATGCCCCAGAGAGCTTCCGTGGTTGAGAGTGGACTACAACCAGGGTTTGCCCATTCTTGGTCAAGCACCTTCATCACTGGACCACTCTGGCTCTTATCATTCCAAGAACTTCTGTAACCAAGGGAGGATTTGAATCAAGTTCTCCTGATTCATAATCCATCTTAACCTCTACTCTACATTGTGTCAACTTGTAAAACATTCCTATTCCTGTTTCCAAGTTGCTATGAGAAAGGGGGGGGGGGAGACCTGGAGGAGCATATGGCAAATAAAATCAGAAACACATTCCAAGCTTATCTCATAAAGATTGTAACTTAGGCAACCGGATATTCTGCCCTCAAAAATCCTTTATAGAAGAATATGAAGCCGATGAATGTGTTTCACTGGAGAAGCCGAACTATGATACACCTAGGGTGGGTGTGGGGAAACAGGGTCATAGGTGATCATAAATTACATATCTCAGAATCAGCTTCATACAGGTCATGCCGGCATGTCGCTTCTAATAAATCTTTTGAAGTTTTTGGAAGCTTGCCTTGAAGCTTATGATTTAATTAGGGCGATCACTGGAATCCTGACACATTGGTTCTAAGGCTAAGGAAGGAAGGGCTGGATCAATGTCCTACAGGGAGCATCCATGGGTGGGCTTGAACCCAGGTCTTCCTGCTCCTAGACGAACACTTTTCATGCTACACCTGTTGACTTTTGGACTAGGAAGGAAGGACTAGCCTAAAGTCATCTAGGAGCTTCCATGAATGGTGGAACTGAACCCAGCCCTCTCTGATCCTAGTCCAATACTTCCATCATTACACCACTCAAACAGCCACCATAGAAGGTTCCCCCCCCCTCAAAAAAAAAACCACTATCTCAGAAGAAGGTATGGTAGACATCCTCCATAGCAGATGTCTCCAATCTTGGCAACCTTAAGACTTGCGGACTTCCACTCCCAGAATTCCTCAGCCAGCTGGCTGATGAATTCTGCGAGTTGAAGTCCACAAGTCTTAAAGTTGCCTAGGTTGGAGACCCCTGTTCCATAGCATTGCCAAGAAAACAACACAGGTGTGGCCACAGTATCACCAACAGTCAAGCTCAACTGCACAGAGCCTTCCCAGATCACAAACACATCTTGAAGTCGTACGGCAAGGAAAACAGTAGGAAGAGGTCCTTCGGGTAGAAGGAAACTGACTTAGAATGCAATTTAGAGGTACATTTTTCAGCTTCCTTTGCTGTGTCAGCCACTCATGCAAGCTGCTCCCAGTTCCTTCACAAGTTCAACAATGGGACAGAAGCAACCAGGGAAGACAGGAGTTATACGTATGTAACCACAGCTTCCCTGCCCCTTTTACCTTTCCTTTCTGCATTTCTTGGAGCCACTGACGAAGTCTGATCAAGCAGCTTTCCTGCATGGGACTTAATTGTCCCAGGTAACGCTCTATATAATCAGCATCCAGTTTGTCCCCTAGGGAGACAGAAAAATCAGCCATGGGAGAAGCTCAGGAAAAAAAGCAACCACAGAAGAGTAAAGCTATTAATGCATTTCTTGCGATTTGCTTGCAGACAACCTGTAAGAATTTTTACAAGTGGTCCTTGCTTACCAGCTGAGGATTCAGTGACCGTCTGAAGTTGCAACAGTGCTAAAAAGAAATAACTTTACAACCAATCAATGCCTACATTTATGACCTTTGCAGTATCACTCATCCTATGATCCCCACTGCAATCAGTAGGCTTGCTCTGTGCCCGATCTGTTGTTTTTCCTTCTTCCATCCCTGCAGATTTGAGAGATTCAAGAAGGGATTACAAGAGAGTAAGCAGGCATACAATGGAAAGCAATATTCTAGCACAAGCAGCCATGAGCACATTGTGGAAATAGCCTGGTGTGTGCCTGATTTACTCTTTTGAAATCCCTTTCTCTTCAATCTCTTCACTTTGCAAGAGGCAGGGAGGAAAAAAAATGAAACAGTTTCCATAGGCGATCTCTCCTCTGCCTAACTTGTTTCCTGATAGGGAATACTACTAACTGGTTATGTAGTATTTTCAGGCTGCTGACACCAATGCATTATTTTTGACTGGCATTCCCCATTGTGTGCCTGCTTACTCTCTTGTTACCCTTTCTCTCCAACGAATGTAAAGGGGCGAGTGGACATGGGAACAAGGAAACGTCACTTGCAGTCACCCGATGTTCTTTCTTAGCCATCACTTTATTTAGTGACGGAATTGCCGATGCTGACCGTGGTCACTAAACAAGGACTACCTGTCACCTTGTTCAAAAACTACAAGGTTTGCTCCTGAGGAAGATGTTTGAAGTTTGATATTTCCAAAAATGTTTCTTCCTCAACCCGAGAGGTTTTCATAGCATGCTTTAAAAACACAGGTCCTTCAAATACTTCTGCTGGCCTTGATGCATATTCCTTGGATTTTTCCAGCTGCGTTCACTCTTGAGTTCCAGTTAGAAGAGAAGTGAATACAGTTCTGGGGGAAACAGCAGTTTAAAAATGTCATTGTGATGTTGACTCACCGTCCCAAAAATACAGAATTTGACATTTTATAAATAACATTGGTCTTATCAAATCTGGCACAGAATGATTTTACACAGAAGAAAATAAATGGGAACTCCTGATAATGAGAAAGGGATGCAGGAAGATATGTATTCATGATCAATTTCTGAAAGGTTTTTTATATTACCAAAAAAATGAGAAGATGCAGCAATACATTTCTATAAGGTCTGTATTAAAAATGGAATTAATTTTATTTCGACATATACATCTAATTTTTTTCCTTGTTTTTTTTCTCTTACTCTGTTGTTAAGTTTGTTTTAAGCATTGTAGTGCATGTATTTTTTTTCTTACACAATCACTGATATATTATTTATCTTTGTTTACCATACAGGTAATCCTTGAATTACAATCTATAACAAGGATGAGAATTTCCATTGCTAAGTTAGATGGTTGTTAAGAGAGTCACACTCAATTTTATAACTTTTGCTCGAGTCATCAAGCAAATGTAACTTTGTCCATTAACACTGATGGTTGGAAGCCAGCGAGGAAGATTGTAAATGGCAATCATATGATAGCATTAGCACTCAGACTTATATACTGTTTCATAGAGCTTTCCAGCCCTCTCTAAGTGGTTTACAGAGTCAGCAAATTGGGTCCTCATTTTACTGACCTCAGAAGGATGGAAGGCTGAGTCAACTTTGAGCTGGTCAGGATCAAACTGCTGGCAATCAGCAGAATTAGCCTGTAATTCTGCCTTCTAACCACTACACCATCATTGTACATACATACAGGATGCCGAGCACATCCTTTTTCCTCTCCCTATCCTAACCTACAATCCGCCCCTTTCCAAAGAGTCTCCTCCTAGTGCACCATGTTTCCCACACCAAACCAGAAGTTCCTCTCAAAATTGTGGCACCAGCTGGCGACAGCCGGACAGCTGACAGGGAATGGGAGTGTGGCTCTGTTGGCTGTGGAGGAGGCTGGGCAAGGGCAAATCTGGCTGGGCAGAGCAGGGAAGAGATAGAACAAGGGAGAGGGAGTTCAGAGGAAGACCTAGGCCCACCCCCTCTTCATCCTAGGGCACGCAGGGAGGAACGGAGAAGAGAGCAACGTGGATTGCATTGTTTATGGGGGAGGAAAGGGCCCTGATTCCCTTCATTAGCCACAGCTGGGAAGAAAGTTGATAAGAAAAGCAGGCTGCGTGTGGCAGGCTGCTGGGAACAAATGTGACTTTATCCTATGCTGTTGTGGCTTATCTGTGTTCCTGGTGTCTTCCCAACCGTGTGAGTTTTGCCATGCCTTCAAGTCTGAAATTCTTGCTCCTGCCCTGCCAAACTAATTACTTCAGTTTGGCTTGTTTGGACTTTCAGTTACAGTTTGTGTTGCTCATGTTTTGGACTTAAATTTCTGCAGTCAAAGACTGTTCCTAGGAGAATTTCTGGCATTGGAGGGCAAAGTTGGAGATAATAAAGGGACTCTTATTGCTTATCTGACTGTGTTGCCTTCGTGCCATGCCCCGTGTCATCACAAGCATGGGTCCATTTCGAACTTGACATTGGAATGGTTCTAAACCAAAACTACCTGAACCTCGACTTTACAATCATTCTTTTTAGTTGGCCGTTCGAAGTTACAATGGCATTAAAAAAAATGACACAACTGTTTTTCAAACTTACAACCATTGTAACATCCCCATGGTCACATGATTAAAATTTGACTAGCAAATAGAATGTATTTATGATGGCTGCAGTGTCCAGGGGGTCACATGATCCCCTTTTGTAACCTTGCGACAAGCAGAGTCAATGGAGAAGCCAGTGTCAACTCATAAAACATTCTTATGCCTGTTTTAGAAGTTGCCATTAGAAAAAAAAAGTAGACGGGGAGGGAGAAAGGAAATCTGGAAGAGCAGTTTGGAGGTGAAAGTACATTCCAACTCTTATCTTTAAAAGATTGTAACTAAACCAACAGAGCTTTTGCCCATAAATATATTTAATTGGAGAATGTGAATGATGACACACAGCCTGTGAAGGTGCTCAATTGGAGAATCTGATTTATGACACACCCAGGGGGGAAGAGGGAAACAGGGCCACAGGTGACTGCAAATAACGTATTCCAGAGTTGGCTTCATACAGGGCAGTGCCAGTAGGTCGCCTCTAATAAATCCTTTGAAGTTTTCTTGAGTTTGGCTCGAGAATCATGATTTAATTAGGGTGATTGATGGAATCCTGACAGCCAGATTCACTTAACAACCAGGTTACTAATAACTGCAGTGATTCACTTAACAACCGTGGCAAGAAAGGTCACAAAATGGGCCAAAACTCACTTAACAATGTCACTTAGCAGCAGAAATTTGGGGCTCAATTGTGATCGTAAGTCGAGGACTCCCTGTGTAGTAGTAGTAGTAATAATTATTATTATTATTATTATTATTATTATTATTATTATTATTATTATTATTCAAAATTTCAATCAGACTCATCCTTTTAATGTACGTTTCCTTATACTCCTGGTCCTTCTTACCTCGGCTCCCTTTCCTTTTCCCCTTTTCTTTGGACAATCCTGCAATGAAGGTGGAATGGTAACTATCATGACATGGTTTGGGAGGGGGAGGCATTTGACATGTTCGCTTGTGCGGAAGCTGTGGCCAGAGTCAACATATCAGACATCACAAGGACATTCGTGGTGGGAGATGCTGAAGCATTCAATCCGTGCGACGCCAGAAATGGTTTAAGAACACCAAGTTCCATTTTTTTATAAAAAAGAATTCTACATTTTCTAAAGCAACTGGAAAGAGGCAAGCCAGGTTTTAAATCCATTTCTCCCTTTTTTGGCTGAGCTCTTTCCAAGCCTGGGAAGAGAAATGCAAAGTTATGGAGGCTGATAGGAAGAAGAAGGAAAAAAAAAAACTGGCAGGAAAGAACGCAATGTGGTTTTTTTTGCAAAGTGGGTTTTCCCTGAGCAGAAGAGCACAACCCCACCATACCAGGGAAACAGAAGGAAAATGCTCCAGAGTCAGTCACCATTTGGAGTGGACATCCGTATCCAACCATCTCATCAGTCACTGTGCCAGGAAGAGAAGAATCCAGAGGCGGCAGCGGTGCCAGAAGCCTCTTGAAACAAAGAGAAGCACACAGGCTTACAGATGAGAATGAAAGAAAGGGATTTTTTTTTTTTTCAAAGCTGGTTCCATGGGACAGAACAATAGGATGGGTTGTCGTTCCCAGTACAGCTTTACTGCAACTTAAAACAGGAGATGCAACAGCAGAAGTCCAAGAACCCAAAACTGAAGTTCTCCAAGTTATCCTGAGCATAAATTCTTGGAAAGACCAAGGTTGCAATTGAACAAGTAGCGCATTAGAAAAGAAATGGAGAGGAGGTTAGTAGCCGTACCGGGTTTCAAAAATCCAAAAAGGTTCACAATACGGCAGAGAGAAGGGTGAGGTTAACGGAACCAGCTGCCATGGATCCAGCTGTTATAAGCCATTACCTTCAGGAGATGAAGCCTCCCCCACAGGGCAGGCAGTGCCTCGCTGTTCTTTCTCGCTCCCCTGCGGGTGGGTTTCCTGCAATATTGTACCGTTATTGCTTCCCGATGGACTTCTCTTCCTGAGGCTCCCCTGGACATCCGGCGGAGTCCACCGAGGAACGAATGTGATCCCTTGGGAAATCAGTTCCTTTAGATAATGCTCAATGACTTCTTTGCCCTGAATAGAAATCGATTTTTAAGCATCTCACAAACTACAATTCTCATTTCATCCTATAATGCCCTACAAAAAAAAATAAAAATGAGGATTTTACTCTGCTAGTTGTTGCTGACTGCAGAGGGCACTGCTCATCTCCATTTCAAGACCATCAAGCCAGCATTGTCCAAAAACATTTCCTTGGTCACATGACCTCACAGAACGCTGTTTCCTCCCCACTGAAGTGGTGCCTATTTATCTACTCGCTTGTTCATGCTTTCAAACTGCTAGGTTGGCAGGAGCTAGGCAAGGAGCCCATCTCAAAGCACTCAGGTCTTGAACCTGAGCTGCCAGATTTTCCAGCTGACAAGCCTAGCGCCTTTCACACCTGAGCCACCGCCCTACCCACGCTGCAAAGCACAGAAGGTCAATATTCACCCGCTTGATGTTGGCAGTGTATTGTTTCATGGCGATTTTCTCCACTGTGTTTTCAAACCCGAAGAATGACTTGATGTCAAGGGATGCAGACTGTTCAAAACACGTCCAATCTTCATTCTCTGGATGGACCTACCTCAGAGAAATGGCAGTGTGAGAAACCAACTGGGCAGGGGTGGGCTGCTACAGGCTTGCCCAGGTTCAAGAGAACCCATAGCTAACGTTATGGTCAGTTTGGAGAACCACCAATCCCACTCCTAGCTGGCCCCTCCCATCCCACCCTCTCCCAAGAGTCTCTGTTTCTGGTCTCCGGAGGGCCTCTGGAGCCCGGGGAGGCCGTTTTTGCCCTCCCAAAGGCTCGAGGAAAGCCTGCAATGATCCAGAAGGTGTCAGCTTTGGAAGCCATATTGAGACCAGATGCCTCCACACTGCCACATTCTTGAGCCTGGGAAAATGGGAGGGGGGAATTTCTTGGAGTGTATGTAGTTAAGACATAATAGCATTCTTCTTCTAAGTCAAGGTCATGTTGTTCCTGCACCTGGGTGAGGGGAAGTCTCAAATTGGGATGGATGGTGATTGGGGCATGTGATGCAATGATGGGTGTAGGGGGTGGATTTGTAGTTTTACTTATTGCAAGGGAACCTGGAAGTTTCAGATTCGGGATTCCCCAGATATGCCAAGTTATTATCCAATAAAACAGAACTTTTGAGAAGACGTCTGTCTCGGAGTTATTTATTGGAGTGGAGGTTTTCTGGAACGCTGACACAAGGTCGAATAGGTCATGCCCACCATGGCCATGCCCACCCAGCAACCGGGCAGAGAACCCATTGCTGAAATTTTTTAAGCCTACCCCTGCAACCGGGCTAGCAATATCTAGAAAGAAACTTTGAAAAGGAGCTAAGAAACTAACCACATGCAAGCATACAGTTCCTGGTTTCAAGAACTGACATTTTATGAATGAGGGATTTGATAGCTGGGGTCATCCAAATTAATAGTTCTTTCCAAGCGTCTTTGCTTTCATGAAGCTGTCTTTTTCAGGAGGGACCAATAAAGCATGTCAGTAACTGAACCTGGACTTTTGTTGACCCAGCAGAAAAATGGTATTTTATTGTCTTGATCGCTTCTTAAATGTCAGGAGCAGACAAAGGCAGTCACCTGCTGACCCGAGGACAAGCTTACAAGCCTGCTTAGCTAAATGGTAGTGGGTTTGGAGCAAATAAGAAAAAATAAATAAAATAAAACCAAATATGGAGTCTGGTTTCTGATTTCTAATGGCTTTGTTGGAAGAGAAACATTTTGTAGGATGGACTTTATAAGAGGAAATAGATGGTACAATGTGACCACCTCTCTACTGGCAGATCTAGCAATCTACCCAAACCTATAAATATCAACAAAACCTTTTGAAGATTGTTTATGGAGATTCTCAGTCATCCAAGTTATCTCAAAGATGTTATTTTTTTCAAAAGGCAATATTTTTCCTCAAGAAAAAAACAAAATAGTCTAGTTGCCTTATGAAAAAAGCATCTTTGAGACCTTTGAAGATTGCTACTTCAAATTTGGCTGATGTCCTTCACATGATGGTGACAATGAAGAGGAGGAGGAGGAGGAGAGGAGGAGGAAGAGGAGGAGGAGAAGGAAGTCTTGCAATGATATCCATTCTAAAAACTGACAAAATGCAAACTAGCTGCTGGTCCTTTGCACAGAGAGAAAGCTCACAGTTCAGATTACTGACCGAGTAGTTGCATGTCTCCAGGACAATAACACGGTTGGCGAAGGTCTCATTATGAGCTTCAATAATGAGTGTCCTCTCTCTCCAGTTCACTGTATTCTTCTGAATGAAAAACACATATTCCACCCCAGCAATCTGGACAAAAACAGGAGAAAAAAAATAAGAAGAGCAGCCTAAGGGGCTAATGAAGAGCAAAAGGTGTGGGGTTTGGGGATAGTTTAAGGATAGGGACTGTGGACTGTTAGAAGGGATATAGTACTACCGTCCTTACTTTCTTGAGTAACCGAGGTGCATCTACGTTCAATTTGCAACTCCTTTCAATGATATGAATGGCTCCATCTTCACTCTTGGATTCGCGAAGGATCTCACTCCCCAGAAAAACTGGGATCTCTGGGCAAGTTGGAAAACGTTTTTCGTATGCCTGGGAAGGAAGGAAAGAAGGAAGGAAGGAAGATTGTTTTAGGCAGTACTTGTTTAAACATACATTTCTATGCCTGTAAAATATTGCCTAATAAGAATGCAAACTGTCATTTCAAATCTCACGTCTTTTTCTCTTAAACCTGCAAACGGGAAGGGGTTACTTAAGACAATGAATCAAGAAATATTACAGATAAACAGAGTTGGAAGGAACCTTGCAGGTCATCTAGTCCAACCCTCTACCCAAGCAGGAGACCCTACACCATTTCTGACAGATGGCAGTCCAGTCTCTTCTTGAAAGTCTCCAGTGATGAAGCTCCCACAACTTCTGAGGGCAACTTCTGTTTCATTGATTGATTGTTTTCATTGTCAGAAAATTTCTCCTTATTTCCAGGTTGAATCTCTCCTTGATCAATTTCCATTCATTGTTCCTTGTCTAGCCTTCAGGTGCTTTGGAAAACAGCTTGACCCCTCCTCCTCTCTGTGGCAGCCCCTCAAATATTGGAAGATGCTCTCCTGTCTCCCCTGGTCCTTCTCTTCACTAGTCTAGCCATGCCCAGTTCCTGCAACCATCCATCGTATGTTTTAGTCTCCAATCCCCTAATCAACCTGGTTGCTCTTCTCTGCATTTTTTCTAGAGTCTCAACATCTTTTTTATAGTGTGGTCAGCAAAACTGGATGCAGAACTCTAGGTATGGTCTTACTAAGGCTTTATAGAGTGGTATTAGTACCTCACTTTATCTTGATTGCATCCCTCTGCTAATGCAGTTTAGGATTGCATTGGCTTTTTTGGCTGCCTCTGCAGATTGCTGGCTCATATTTAGCTGGTTGTCCACTAAGATTCCAAGATCCCTCTCACAGTTACTGCTATTGAGCCAGCTTCTCCAAGTCTGTATCCATTTGGGTTTTTCTTGCCTAAGTGTAAGACTTTCCTTCTCTCTTCATTTTGTTAAGGCTAGGTCCCACTGGCCAACGGACGCAAAACATATGCATAAAGGACACAGAGGATGAGCAAAATTTTGGGGGTGGCTCCATCCGTTGTCACCCGTTCCAAAAAGTGGTGAAAATTTGCATAAATAGAACGGAAAAGAATGGACGTGGGTAGGATGTAGCGGGGATGTGAAACGGATGTTCATAGGAAGCCTAGAGGATGTATATCAGATGCAAACCGTTCACTGCGCATCCTTTCTATTTCCGTGCTACTAACGCTGTGTAGACGTTCCGTGTACCTTTTGTTTCCTCCCTCTTTCCGTTTTCAGCTGCAGCGGATGTGAGTTGCGAGGATGCCCAGAGGATGCAGAGAGGATACAGCGGATGTTTAACGGATGATAAACGGACATAGAACGTTTGTTGCTCGTATGTCGCGGATTTACATCGTACACAGCGGAAAGTTCATCCGTTCACAAAGTTTTGTGCAGCTCAAAACTTCTTGGGCAGATGAAATCTCAGTGGACGGATGCTCGACGGATAGAGCGTATGAAACACGTATGTAGTGAGTACACAACGGATGCATAGCGTTTTCCAACGGATGGCAAACTTTTTTTAACGTTTTACATCCTCTTTGTATCCGTAAGTGCAGTGGGACAGGGCCTTTAGATGGAGCCACAATATATAAATCCCACGAAAACACTTGAGTAAATTCCCATTAAAGTCAGGATTTCTGCACAAGCAAACACAATGGGGCTTGTTTCATATTCCTGATTCTTTAGTTCAAGAAACATCGCTGTTACATAATCTGCAGCCTCTCAGTTCTCAAAAAAAGACTGCCTGAGTTTTCAGCGTACAATTGAAGATGCTTAAGTTACATCTAAAGAGGAAAAAAGTCATAGCATTGACTCGCTAAGTCATTACCTTACAGGTGTGTAAATATCACTATGCACTAATTTTATCCACACACGGGAAAAAGAGACAGGGGGAAAAAGAACCAGAGATATTTCATCACCGATTTTCCCCCTGCCCCTTTTCAGCACAACTCATATCAACCAGTGACCTTGACGAAGAGATTATGCAACACATCCTTTGCTCTGAAGGCCATAAATATCAGCCTTCCAAGGCACAAGAATATCCAAGTGTTAAGCCAGAAGCAATTAAACACACACACACACACACACACACACACACACACACACACGGAGATCGTGTCAGTTCAACTATCTTCTAAAGCCATTTCCTAACCTCCCCTTCGATTCAAAGTGAAAATCAGCCAACCGGAAAGATTTTTAAGAAGGCAGTCTCAGTTCAGTCTTACCCGTGAGTCAGAATAACAGAATAACAGAGTGGGAAGGGAGCTTGGAGGTCTTCTAGTCTGCTCAGGCAATGAACCCTTTACCAATTGAGTCAATCCTATCTTTATTACAGTCATAGGCCATATCCCTGTTATCTATCTATATCGATCTATACAAATCTATATCTAAATCTCTCTCTCTATCATCTACCTATCATTTATCTATCCATCTATATCTATCTATCTGTCTATTATCTATCTCTATCTATCATCTATCTATCTCTATCTCTCATTCTCTCTCATCTATTTTATCCATCTCTTTCTATCCATCTCATTCTCTCTCACACACACACATCTATCATCTATATCTATCATTCTCCCTCTCTCATCTATCCATTCTATCTATATCTATCTATCTCATCTCTCTCTCACACACACACATCTCTATCTATCATATCTCTCACACACATCCATCTATCTATCCATCTATCTATATCTATATCTATATCTATATCTATATCTATATCTATATCTATATCTATATCTATATCTATATCTATATCTATATCTAT
>BLBF01000067.1:1779936-1797102 GCA_015471245.1 Laticauda colubrina
GGTTTTATAGAGTCAACTCTTGCCCCCAACAATCCGGGTCCTCATTTGACCCACCTCGGAAGGATGGAAGGCTGAGTCAACTTTGAGCCTGGTGAAATTCGAACTTCCAATCTGCAGGCAGCTGGCAGTCAGCAGAAGTAGCCTGCAGTACTGCACTCTCACCACTGCACCACTGCATCAAATTATATTAAGAAAATTGTTGTAAGCTGAGGACTACTTATAGCATTAACTGATCAGAATAGCTTTTCCACTGATTAATTGTTCTCATGTAAGGAGAAATTTCCTAACAGTGGGGACAATTAACCTGTGGAATGGCTTGCCTTCAGAAATTGTGGGTGCTCCATCACTGGAGGCTTTCAAAAAGAGACTGGAGAACCATATGCTTGAACTAGTATATTTGCTTGAGCAGGGGTTGGACTAGAAGACCTCCAAGGTCCCTTCCAACTCTGTTATTCTTTTATTCTAAACAGATACAAAAATGTCAGCCTATGTATATTAGGTGTACATTTTTACATCTCTTGAACAAAATTCAGTAGATAGAAATGAGGATAAAGTTTCCTATATGTAGTCCTTGGAACAAAAAAAACAAATATATATCAAACAGTCCCTCTTAACTGTTCAAGATTGTCCCTTTCTCTGGCTCCTTCTCATTAAAACAAATTAATCGAAAATTTCCCATGACCACAAATATTCCTATGTCATGGCTGCTTTTCTATAAACTAAATTCCTTTGTCTAAACAACATAAAAATATCCAACTGGTCCAGCAAACAATTACCAAAAAAAGAAAAAAAGAAAATCTTTAAAATAAAATATATCCAACTGATCCTCTTGATGCCTAGTAAATGACAAAACAAAAACAAATATTCTATCTGGATAAAGATGGGCATACCCACCAACATAATATCAGTGTCAGGGTTCCAACGGATGCCCCAATTAATTCATGAGCCTCTAGCCAAGTTTCAAAAGAAATCCAATTATTGATTAGGAGTAACATGTTGTCACTTTTCCCAAGTACAGTTGGCTCTGTCCTACGTAATTTAGTATTCACTTATGACCCTGTTTTCCCCCTTCTTCCAGGGTGTGTCATAAATCACATTCTCCAACAAAGCACTTTCGAGGGCTGTAGAAAACACACCTCTCCAGCTGGGCTTGATAACTTGAGACACAATCTGGAGAAAAGTATGTGTGGAATGTGCTTTTCATCATAACAACAAACTGCTTAATCAAAACTCCCCACTCCTTCTTATGGCAACTCAAGAGCAAGCCAGGAATGCTTTACGAGTTGACAGATTCCTTCTTTCTTATGCTTTTTTCTGAATGTTTAAAAGCTACAAGTACTTTGCTTTTATATTGCCCAATCTCTTTTTGAATAAAATCACCTAAAAGCAAAGGTACGGAAGAAGCAAAGCTTGAGGGTGCTGCCAAGCTTACCAAATGACCAATGTGTCGGCCTGTGATTGACAGTTTGGTTTCTGCCCACCGAGGAGTCTCAGAACTGAGACCAAAGTCAGCAATTTAAGGATGTTGTCCATTTCACAGCTCTCCAGAAAGCTAAGCAGGAATATGACAGAAGACCAATGTTCTTATTTCCCTATACAGGTGATTCTCAACTTACAACAGTTCATTCAGTTGATTGTTAGAAGTTACAACAGTACTGGGGAAAAAATCACTAATGAGCTTTTCCACACTTATGACCATTGCAGCATCCCCATGGTCACATGATCAAAATTCAAACCCAATAAAGGAGAATATTTGTAGCTCAGGGTTGAAGGGAGGGGTCCTTGGTGCTCTCTGAGCTTCCTTGTTTTCTTGCAGATGTTTCATTACCCAAACTACCTGTGTTTCCCCAAAAATAAAACTGGGTCTCATATTAATTTTTGCTGCAAAAAACACATTAGGGCTTATTTTCCAGTTAGATCTTATTTTCGGGGAAATAAGGCACTACGTGTGTCCATTTGGCTGACAATCTTAACTGGAGTTTGTTTTTGGGGTAGGGTTTATATTATGAGCATCTTGAGAAATCATGCTAGGGCTTATTTTCTGGCTGGGTCCTATTTTCAGGGAAACAGGGTCGGTAAAATCTTCAGTGCTAGTGATGATGATGTTGCCTAGCTTAATAGAATAGAATAGAATAGAAGCTGGAAGGGACCTTGGAGGTCTTCAAGTCCAGCTCCCTGGTCAAAGAGGAGATCCTATACAATTTCAGATAAGTGGCTGTCTCTTCTTAACACCTTCAGTGATGGAGTGCCCACAATTTCTGGAGGCAAGCTAGTTCCACTGGTTAATTGGGTTAGGGCAGGGGTCCCCAACCACCAGGCCCCGGTCCATGGATCATTTTGTATCGGGCCACAAAGAATGAATAATTGTGATTAAAATATATATAAAAATATGTTTTTAGTGAAGAAATAGTAAAGAAGCCCTTTACTATTGGGGAAGAATTGATTTTGCTGGTCCTTGAAAAAGTGTTTCTGCGTGAAACTGGTCCCTGGTACAAAAACGGTTGGGGACCACCGGGTTAGGGTAATGAAACGTCTGCAAGAAAACAAATGTACTCAGAGAGCACCAAGGACCCCACAGTTTTCCTCCTCCTCCTCCACTCATTCTGTTTCTCTTCCACCCTGCAAACTTCACTCCCTAAGGTCGCTTGGCAATGGATTCATATTTATGACACTTGCAATCTTCCAGGGTCACATGATTCCCTTTTGCGACCTTCCAACAAGCAGAGTCCATGGGAAAGCTGGATTCACTTCTTCACAAGTGTAGCAAGAAACATCATCAAAATGGGACAAAATTGACTTAGCCACCATCTCACTTAGCCACAGAAAGCTCCATTGCAGTCGCAAGTTGAGGATCTCCGGTGTAATCTTGCTCCGGTACTGTACCCCAGCTCATGGCAGACACACACACCCCCGCCAAACGCAGCAGGCAAGCATGCTCAAGGTTCTCGCAATGGGCTGATGTGACAAGCGGCAACCTCATCTGAACCTGCTGGAGGGGAGCACACGCATTACCGTCACACAGATGACCCAGCTGTGACCAATAACCCGAAGGAGAAGGTTACGGCTGAAAGCAGATTCCAGAAGAGCTATAAACAGAACCAGCCTCGAGGGGTGCAGCTTTCTGTTGGTCCTTCGCGACAAAAGCTTCAAGCCAGGAGAGCTTGCAGCCCAGGCTCCCTTCGCACACAAAAATGTCCTCGGTGTTTAAGTCATTGCTCTTTCAGCCAGCAAATGTGCTGTGAAGTCTCCAATTTTACGCTCAGGACAAGTTAAAATGGGAAGTTTCTCCAGAAGATGAGTGACCGGGTAGGGCTGGCAGAGAAGCATTTAATCTCCCTTTTCAGTAAAACAGCTGTGTGTGTGTGTCCCAACAATAAATAACAGAATGAAGAGACTGTGTTTTTTGCAATTACGGAATGCAACGGCTTCCGAGGGAGGGTGGTTTTTGGTTGGTTGGTTGGTTTTTTCCAGTCTTTACTTGGCTTCCTTCCAGCAACAACATACATTTTTTTTCAAGGTAATGAAAAGGAAGATAAAAAGCAACAGGCAAGCATTCTGGCTGGGTCAGCAAATAAGCAGAGAGGTGGCTTCCGGTGACTTTGGTTGGTGACAATGGCTGCCAATCCCATTGTTTGCTTAGGAAATAGCCAGGATTTAGGAGTCAAATTAAAGTTTCCTCTCAATAGAACTTGGGTGACACTGCAAAAGCAAGTATGCAGGGCTCCACTTTATCACACAGAGTAACAAAGGGAAAATTCCATTGAGTAAAGTAAACTATGGCCTAATCAAGGAATCATGAAGATCATCTAACAGGGCAAACCATGAGCATATATATTAACAACAAACCTTACTCTCTTCTCGCACTGATGATGTTACTTGGTTGGGTAATGAAATGCCTAGAAGAAAAACTCCACCACCATCTCCTTCCCTTGTTATCCACAAAAACCACATTCCTTCAAGCACTGATGATGTTACCTAGTTTGGTAATGAAATGCCTGCAAGACAACCACTAAGCTTGGAGAACATCGAAGACCCTACAATTCAACCCTGAGCTACAAATATTCTCTTCACTAGATAAATTCTCTATTTTTGAAAGCAGCAGTAGAGTCTTTGAAGACAAAGACTCAAAACCTCTTTTCTTTCCCTCTCCCACAGGGGAATCCATCTACAAGATAATTCATCTCCCTTCCCCAAAAGAAATTCACTAAGAGGGAAGAACAACATGGCACAATGTGTTGATAAGGTCAACTTCATTACACAAATGCAATTGCTGGAGTTATTGATTTGTTTCTGGCTATTGCTGTGGCCAAATATGTATGTATGTATGTAGGTATGTATGTATGTATGTAGGTATGTAGGTATGTAGGTATGTATATTAAGAATTCCAGTTAATAATCCAAGTTAGACTTTCTTATAGTTCCACATACAGATGGGAAAGATACCCCAATCAACAATAGATACGGAAACCAGAAACTGTCACATTCATTGCAAATGTTTGCAAAATTGTTTAGGAATCTGACAAGTACCAGGGTCGCTGAGATCAAGTGTACAATTTCATCAGCTGCTCCCAGCCTCATCTGCCTGATGCTGTCCTGTTTCTGAAATCTTCAAAAATTAGTTGCAAAAATGTAAGAATTATTTTATCAAGGGCTAGAGAATAAATACTGAAGTTAGAAATTTAAAAAAGGTTAGCGAAAAATAGTAAATATGTGAATAGGATTAAATATATTAAGATGGGAATTGTTATAATAATTAGACACATTATGTCTATCAGTATTAAATAAGAGTAGAGTATCAATACTAAAGTAATGAATATGTATAAACTGTAATTGTTATGGCACAAGATATTTGTACCCCAGATGACACACTGTTTAAATGGAAGATGGATTGTTTGTATAAAATTAAAAAAATATATTTTAAAAAAACAGTTGCAAAAATGCAAACTCTTCAACATAAAGGCAAGGAAGGGGGAAAGCACTTTCAGACAAATAGAACAGAATAAAGAATAGATAGAACAGAATGGAAATAGAATAGAATAGAACAGAATAAAGAACAGAAATAGAATAGAACAGAACAGAATAAAGAATAGATAGAACAGAATGAAAATAGGATAGAATAAAATAGAACAGAATAAAGAATAGAATAGAATGGAAGAGAGAATGACGATAATAGGATAATAAGGTAAAAGTTATAGTGGACGAAGACAGATGAAGGAATATAGACAAATGTACAGATAGCTAAGATTTATGTAAAAATATGTATACGGTCACAGAAGAGTTGTAATGAATGGAAATGATGTTGTATATAAGAAAAATTGTTTAATAAAAGTTATTTTTTAAAAGAATAGAATAGAACAGAATGAAAATAGAATAGAATAGAACAGAATAAAGACTAGAACAGAAATCGAACAGAACAGAACAGAACAGAGCTGGAGGGGACCTTGGAGGTCTTCTAGTCCAGCCTCTGCTCAATCAGGAGATCCTATACCATTTCAGACTGTCGAGTGTCCTCTTAAATAGCCTCCAGTGATGGTGTGTCCATGATTTCTGGAGGCGAGCTAGTTCCACTAGTTAATTGTCTTCACTGTTAGGAAGTTTATCCTTAATTCCAAGTTGCTTCTCTCTTTGGTTACTTCTGTTACTGTAACCTTAGAATAAAAGTAATTTAATATTTTGGGTTTTGATTTTCTGGTCTGGACCACCTTGCAGGCACCACCTGAGATTAGATTGGCTCTGGCCCTGCTAGACTTTCTGAAAACTTTTATTTATTTATTTTTATTTTATGCATTTGTTTGTATTCCACCTTACTCATTTTGCAAATAACTCAAGGTGGCAAACATATGCAACACATCCTTCTATTTTACCCACAACAATAACCATGAAAAGTTGGTTGGATTAAGAGCAATAAAATATTTTTTTTTTAAAAAAAGGAGTCTCTTGAGAAACACTGCTGAAATGGATTTCGCTCTAGCTGACGCTGATTTTTATTCACAGTACATTTTAATTGTAAAACATGACTGTAGGCTGGTACAAACATATCCTCCAGAAATGGTTCTGCTTTGGAAATAGGACAGTTTCTCTCAGTGCCTGACTAGAGTCCTAACTAATCTCCTGATATTCAGGTAATATTCTGACATTATGCTAGGCCAGAATAGCGCTAAGCTCATATCCAAACAGGATCCAGAATATTAGCTGTGCCTCTGGACACACATGTACAAAACCATCTTTATTTCAAAAATTGGCTTCACTCCTTTAACCGATCTGTGATTCAACTGATGTCACTTTAAATGCAATCCAACAGAGTCATGATCTACTGAATAGAATAACAGAATTAGAAGGGACTTTGGAGGTCTTCTAGTCCAACCTCCCGCTCAAGCAGGAAACCCTACACCATTCAGTGACTGTCCATCTATTTTTGAAAACCTCCCACAACTTCTAAAGGCAACTTGTCCCACTTCTAACTGTCAGGAAATGTCTCATTAATTCCAGGTTGCTTCTCTCCTTGATTAGTTTCCATCCATTTCTTCTTGTCCTGTCTTCAGGTGCTTTGGAGAATAGATTGACCCCCTCTTCTTTGTGGCATCCCCCCCCTCAAATATTGAAACACTGCTGCCATATAATCTTAAGTCTTTATTTTCATTAAACTGGACATACCCAATTGTTGTGGTTAGCTGGCAGCAGGTGTGGATGGCTGAGGAGAGCAAGGACTCAGATGAGGGGCCAAGACCATTCGGGAGTGGACTGCTGCCTTCAGAGACTGTGGGGGCTGGCAGCAGCAATGACGAGGTTCCCGAGAAGCCTGTGCCAAGGGAGCTGCTCGCAGGAAAGAGCAGCTGCAGCAGCACGAGTGACTCGGGAGTAAGGCTGCAAGGTAATGGCCCTTCCCTTAAGAGATAAAAGCCAGCTGTGAATCAGACGTTCTTTGCAGGAAGCAAAGACGTTTTGAAACTCAGCTTCATGGACATTATAGTATCTTAAGTTGGTATTTCAAGACTCTTGTGTTGTAAACTATTTCTTATCTTTTTTTTTTTTTTGTCAGACTTGAAAAAACTTGGCAAGGCTCTTTCTTGTAGGAAAGAAAGTTAGTTGGAAGCAGCCTTTTTTCTGTGAAGAAACAGGATTCTTAGCTGAAACACAAAAAGATTATACTGCTGCCTTTGTTTGGTGTTTGCCTCTCTTGGAACCAGGTTTGGGTCAGAACACCAATTCCAGCAACCATTCTTCCTATGTTTTAGCCTCCAGTCCCTGGATCATCTTTGTTGCTCTTCTCTGCAATCTTTTTAGAGTCTCAATATCTTTTTTTTCATCGTGGTGACCAAAACTGGACATGGTATTCCAAGTGTGGGCTACATATACCAAGGCATTATAGAATGGTATTGAAGCGATCTTGAGCCGAGTAATAAAGGTTCTGTAAGCAAATTCCAAGCTCATATAGGAAACTATTAAGGGAAGTACTTCAAAAATCTCATTTTATAATGAACAGAAGCATAACTGCGCTGTGTGTGTGTCTCTCTCTCTCTCGAGAATTTGCATTCATCAAAAGGAGGAATTGCAATGTGAGGCTGTCAAACGGCAAAAAGAGTGGTGGAAGCTTTTCATATCGTATGAACCACTCAAAGAATCTGAATAAAAACCCACAAGGGAATTCTGAGCAAGTCCCCAGTGAATCTTCATCGCTCCTTCTTATGAAAGCCTAAGTTGCTTTTAAAGCTATATTGATTGATTCCCACAGAATTTATGTAAAACTCAGATTAACAGTGTTGGAAGGGTCCTTGTAGCTTGACCCCCTCCTCTCTGGGGCAGCCCCTCAAATATTGGAATACTGTTATGTCTCCTGTGGTCTTTCTCTTCACTAGACTAGCCATGCCCAGTTTCTGCAACCGTTCATTGTATGTTTTAGCTTCCAGCCCCTTAATCATCCTGGTTGCTCTTCTCTGCACTCTTTCTAGAGTTTCAACATTATTCAATTGAATTATTCAATTAATTTCCGTCCATTATTCCTTGTCTGGCCTTCAGGTCTTGGAAAACTCAACATCACTGAGAAACATGATTTACAACTAGCATTCACAGCTTCCCCATCGTCACACAATCAACATTTGGGTGTTGGGCAACCAGGATACATTTACTACTTTTACTGTGTCCGTGGGGTGTGTGTCATGTGAATGATAATAGAATGATAACAGAATAACAGAGTTGGAAGGGACCTTAGAGGTCTTCAAGTCCAACCCCCTGCTTAGACAGGAAACCCTATAGGGACGCCATTTGTGACTTTCCCAGGCTGCTTCCAACAAACAAAGTCAACAATGGAAGCCAGATTCACTTACAGACCCCATGATTCATTAAATGCCTGGGATGGTTCCCTTGATAACTGTGGTCAAGAAGGCCATAAAATCAGACCTGAGTCACTTAACAACCGCTTTGCTGAACAGCAGAGATCCTGGCCCCAAGTGTTGGCGTAAGTCAAGGACTACCTGCATATTTTCCCAAGAACCAATATCAACCATCAATCTAGAGCCCTCACAAACCTTTTGGGCAGCAGAGGACCAGTTCAATGGAGAGAGGTTTTTCCATGGATTGAAGGGGCGTGGCTTTGCATGTTGCCTGCATCCCGTGGATGGGGCCTCCCTTGTTTGTGTGGACTAGTTGCTGCTGTGCTATGTGTCAACCCTTGAAGCTGGCCTGGCCAAAGCCACCTTGGATCTTGAGTGCTGCCACATTGGAGCTGAGGGATAGGGAGGGAGGGGGTGGGATTAGAGATAGCTGGGATGGACAATGAAACTTGTTCATAATTCTTGCTGCAATAAACTGGTGATTCTAAGCAAGACATTACTTCTGAGCGTGTGCAGAAGGCCAGATATTTTAGCAATAGCAATAGCACTTAAGACTTATACACTGCTTCACAGTATTTGCAGCTCTCTATAAGTCAGCCTCTTCTCCCCCCCCCCCCCCAAACAATCCGGATCTTCGTTTTACTGACCTCAGAAGGATGAAAGGCTGAGTCAATCTTGAACCAGTCTGGATCAAACTCCTGGCAGTGAGCAGTTAGTTAGACTTGCAGTACTGCATTTTAATCACTGCACACCATGGAAAAAAGGAAGGAGGAAAGGAAGGAAGGAAGGAAGGAAGGAAGGAAGGAAGGAAGGAAGGAAGGAAGGAAGGAAGGAAGGAAGGAAGGAAGGAAGGAAGGAAGGAAGGAAGGGCAATAACAATAGCCCTTAGACTTATATACTGCTTCATGGTGCTTCACAGCCCTCTCTAAGCAGTAAACAGAGTCAGCCTCTTCTCCCCAACAATCTGGGTCCTCATTTTACCCACTTCGGAATCAAGGCTGAGTCTATCTTGAGCAGCAAGAATTATGAACAAGTTTCATTGTTCATATGAGCCACGATGGCGTAGTGGTTAGAGTGCAGTACGTTTCTGCTACCTGCCAGCTGCCTGCAATTTGGTAATTCAAATCTCACCAGGTTGACTCAGCCTTCCATTCCTTCTGAGGTGGGTCAAATGAGGACCCAAATTGTTGGGGGCAAGAGGCTGACTCTCTAAACCGCTTAGAGAGGGCTGGAAAGCACTGTGAAGCGGTACATAAGTCTAAGTGCTATTGCTATTTGCAGCATTTCTTCTCTTTTCATGCTTACAGCCTCCTCAACAGCTTTGGGAGACTTCAAATATTCCTAGAAACTCTTTGATTTGCACTTAGCATATTGAAATGCTGTTGGAATTAAAAAAAAAAAATGTGGCTTAGAAACCAGAAAACATAAGCAATTCTTCTTCCCTGCCAGAGCCTATCAGGGACACATTTTGCATTTTAATTTCCTCTTCCTGAAACTGTGAAGTTGTACGGTACAAGGAAAAAAGCTGAATGTTCCTAGAGACCATCTGTAAGCTGCTGATACGTGCACAAAAACCTTCCTTGCCAGGCATACATTCCAAAATATTCTGCAACCCAAATCGAACTGTGAGATCTGCTAAGAAACATACAGCATCTTGCTCTACAGACAATCTTCCTATATCCTACTTTACTGCTAAGCAGCAGACATCCATAACTCTAAAAACTTTAAGAATGTAAATATACATGCTTAGCTGAAATCCCAGCAATTCTTGGGTGGTTTGGAAATAAAAAGATTAAAAAAAAAACAAGAAAAACATAATTATGAACAAAAACAAAGAACAGAAAATGATGAGGATGGCTGACCTACTCAGTCTACAGCTGGCTTCACTCAACCTCATCGAAGGCCTAAAAACCAGATGAATCTTTCTCCTTTATCTTTGTTGTATGTTGCCCTGAGTTACTTGTGCGGTAAGATAGGCAGCTATAGAAATTGGATAAATAGATTGAAGAGATGAGATGAAATGCCATGGACCAACCCTCCCCCCTTCTCTTTTTCTCCATCCCTCTCTCATAGTCTCTCATTCTTTCTTTCTCTCAATATCTCTTTTCCTATTTCTCCATTTCTCTCTCATTCTTATTCTCTCTCTCTCTCTCATTCTCGCCTTCCCTCTTTTTCTCTTTCTCAGCCTCTCTCATTCTCCCTCATTTTTCCTTACTCTTCCCCCCTCTCTCATTCTCTCTTTCTCTCATTCTTCCCCCTCACTCATTCTCTCCCTCTTTTTCTTTCCCCCCCTCTCTCTCATTCTTCCCCCTCACTCATTCTCTCCCTCTTTTTCTCCCCCCCCTCATTCTCCCCCCTCATATGTCTCTCCCTCTCCCTCCCTTCCCCCTCTCCCCCCATCCAAATCACATCAAATCAATTCTATTATGGTCTTAGACCAACCTAGTCACTACTTTCCCTTCTTCTCATCTAAGACTTAGCCTTCTATCATGCTTTGCTGTGCTAGTATTAAAATAATTCAGTTCCTTAATTTTCTAATACAACCCAAGGACAACCTCAAGGTGGATAAAATTTGTTAAGTTATGTCACTCTTTACCAAAGAGTAAAATCAGGAGATGGAAGTAACTTGGAACAGAGACCAGAAAGGGATCTGGAACAAAGACAGCAAATTTCATGCCAACATAGTTTTTAGCCAGATGGCACACAGCACTTCAACTCAGCAGTTGGAAAGGGCTAAAGTTGTTTTCTTAAAGGGCTTGTCAAGATCCAATTCTGAAGTCTGTTTTTGGAAAGTCAGGATGGACCTCAGCACTTTTTAAAAGATGCTGGAAAAAGATCTTACGGAGAGGTAAAGAGGTAGACAATGACTTATTTTAATATAACTGAGACATTTTAAGGAAAGATGCTCTCTTAGGTTCTGAGGTTGACCTCCAACAGGACTTAAAACTTGGAGAGATGCAGCAACATTCAAAAAGTATAATTTTCCTAGGATTCCACATTTTTTAAAAAATGTTTCCTTTCTTTTTTTCCCTCCACACACTGGCCACCAATCCATCTGATGCTGATTTAACGAGCAGTTAAAAGTTAAAAAGCACATCACCAAAATCACCCATCATGCACAGAATTACAATGACAAATAAACATTGTTTGGTGCAGCAAAAGCTGTTGAAAAAACCTTTTAAAAATTTTAACAAACGGACTTTAAAATCAAGAATATCAGCAGCATAAACATCCAAGTCCAAATGGAGCCCACAAAAGCAGGCTTCTGAAGATAACAGGGATAACAGAATGATAGAGATGGAAGGTACCTTAGAGGTCCTCTAGTCTAACCCCCTGCTCAAGCAGGAAACCCAACCCCATTTCAGACAAATGGTCATCCAATCTCTTCTTAAAAACCTCCAGCATTGGAGCATTTACAACTTCTGGAGGCAAGCTGTTTCACTGATTAATTGTTCTCACAGTCAGGAAATTTCTCCTCAGTCCTAGGTTGCTTCTCTCTTTGATTAGTTTCTATCCACTGCTTCTTGTTCTGCCTTCTGGTGCTTTGGAGAATAGCTTGACTCCCCTTGTCTCTGTAAAAGCCCCTCAAATATTGGAACACTGCTATTTATATTACCCCTAGTCCTTCTTTTCACTAGAGTCAACCAATTCCTGCGACCGTTCTTCACATGCTTTTAGCCTCCAGCCCCCTAATCATCTTTGTTCTTTCTAGAGTCTCAACATTTTAAAAATTATCTCATGGTGACTAAAACTAGGTGCAAGGAAATGAACTGCAGAAAAGAGAAATCATGTACCACTTACCGCCATCACAAGCTCAAACGGGTACTTGTAGACTCTAACAGGGGACTGGTATTTTTGCACCATTTTTACTTCACAATGCCTATGAAGAATGAGAAAAGCAATCTGTTAAATCCTCGGCTCTCCGCATCAAACCTGTGGATCAAAAACACTTTGATTCTTATAACGGATCTTCTGTGGGAAGTTAAAACAGGGGAGTAAGGAAGCAGAGGTGTATTTGAGACAGGTTGTCTAACGTGAATGGCCAAGAAAAGAAAATGAATCGGTCCAGAATGGATCAAAAGCTATAATCCCTTTTCTTTATTTTGCTATCACCCTGTCACTACTCATAGTTTTAAAGGCTGCTAACCCAACCCTGACAAGCTGCGGCCAATTCATGCTCAATTCATCTGCTATTTAGCAACAGGGAGAGAACAAGTGGAAAGAGGGCATACTTTACAAAATGTTCTAGGGCTACACAGTTGAGAAAATTACAGCATTTTGACAAGTGACTCAACACCAACTGATTTACCTTACAATGAACAAGAGACGCCTGCGGGATTTGAACCCCATCTCTGCAGCTCTCAGCGCCGCTGGAATTTTTCTTCTCAGCCCCCGTAGATGCTGCTTTGAACCCGCGCACGCATGGTTGTCCTCCAAGAATCCAGGGAAAGAATGCAGCTACTCTTAGAAGAACTAATTAAATTGCTTTCTGCAAACCCAGTAGGATATGCTGCCTCCACTTGGCACTGAATGCCCCTGAAGGTTACAAGCTCAGAATGGCTTCTGAATATTTTTTTTTTTTTAGTGCCTGCTACAAAAAAAGGAGACAGGTACTCCTCGCTTTACGACCAGAAATCCAGCCCCAAATTTCTGTTGCCAAGCGAGACAGTGGCTATGTGAATTTTGCCCCACATTACAACCTTTCTTGCCACCATTGTTAAGTGAGTCACTGCAGTTAGCAAGAGGTTGTTAAGTGAAACTGGATTCCCCTTTGACCTGGCTTGTCCGAAGGTTGCAAACGGTGATTCCCCTGACCCTGGGATCATTGCAGAACCATTATCGATATGAGTCAGTTGCCGGGTGTCTGGATTTTGATCACATGACCGTGGGAATGCAGCAACAGTCATAAAGCGTGGAAAAAACAATGACAAGGCATGTTTTTCAGTGCCATTTTAACTTTGGTCACCAAAGAAACTGCTGTAAGTCGAGGATCAGCTGTACATTTCACAAATGCTTGACAAGCCCCAAGAACAAAGTAAAGCATCGGGCAAAAAATAATTCATGATAGAGAGGTGCCGTTAAGTGATACAAGAAGACAAGTAAGTAACATGGATTGTCCTTGGGACTATGTAGGACAGACAGATTACAAGAACACAAGTGAGTGGCCAGATGAGGAGACCCAAACTCATTGGGTAGCTTCACACTGCAATGAACAAGGACACACATTCAATTTCGCAGCTACTGAGATTGTTGGACGAGCAGGCACAAAAACAGTCAGGGAAGTGATTGAAGCCTGGGAAACAGGCCCCTCATCAGTCAACGGGAGTGCTGATTTACCATCGATCTATCAACTACTTGAGGGATGCGGTGGCTCAGTGGCTAAGACGCTTGTCAATCAGAAAGGTTGGCAGTTCAGCGGTTCAAATCCCTAGCGCCGCATAACGGAGTGAGCTCCCATTACTTGTCTCAGATTCTGCCAACCTAGCAGTTCAAAAGCACCTAAAAATGCAAGTATAAAAATAGGGACCCCTTTGGTGGGCAGGGAACAGTGTTCCATGTGCCTTCAGAGTTTCATCATGCTGGCCACATGACCACGGAGACATCTTCGAACAGCGCTGGCTCTTCGGCTTTGTAACAGAGATGAGCACCACCCCCTAGAGCTAGAAACGACTAGCACGGATGTGTGAGGGGAACCTTTCCCTTTCCCTATAAACTACTTAAAAGAGGAGGGCTGGGCAGCACAAGCAAACAACATCCAACAACTTCAAAGCCATCCATCAACACACCCCAATCTAAAAAGCCATCTAAAACCAACACCATATAAACACCATACACAGAATTGCTCCACAGATGGGCTCCAGCTCGGAAGACCAAAACTCTGGTCCCAGTGACATACCCAAATTGGACCCCAAGTAACCTGGGCCCACCTTTTCAGCTTAAAAAAAAACACCATTGGATGCTCTCAAGAAAGGGCTGCTACTCAAAAGTTCTGCAGAAAGAGAAAGGAGAATGTACCTGAAATTTAAGCGTTGGCTTGCATTAAATCCATAAATTTTCATTGAGTAGCCATCTGTGTGATGCACTCCTGGATAAAAGTTATCGCTCGCTGCTACTACATTGATAAATCCATCTAGAGAGAGGGAGAAAAGCAGAGAGAACAAGCATTGGCCAACGCTAGAGACAGAATCAAGAATACAGAAGCTATGTTGGGAATTACATAACAGATATTTGAACCAAGAAGGAAGAGAGAACAGCTGATGATATGAAGCCCTCATGGAGATCTTGGAATGTCTAGGAGCTGTGCAAGCTTGTGGCAGCCCAAGAATGTTAGCACTAAATCCAATTTAATGTGGGTTCCCCTTGGTGATCATCCATTTATATATTTATTTATTTATAAGTGGGATCTCTTTGAAGTGACTCTGCTTAGGAACCACAAATAAACAGTTGCATGGATAAAGCTTCCAGCTAGAAAAATCATCAGATTAATATTAAATAATTGCTATCTGAAACAAAAACAGGTCGGAACATACTTAAAAGAGGTTGAGCAAAGATTCTAATCCAGTATAACTAAGTATGAAAATAAAAATATACTTTTTCATCCTAAACCGAAGAGTGTTTTTGTGCTAAATTTAGTAATAGATTCCTAAACCTATGGAAAATTCAGGAAACGGTTATGCTGTCTAGGGAATTCTGGGAATTGAAGTCCACATGTCTTTAAGTTATCAAGATCAAGAAACAGTGATTTATGTGTGAGTTGTGTGGTCATATAAATTTGTTTCATAAATAAATAAATCACCCCAAAGTCAACTCAACGGAGGCCCTCATTGTTTTTTTTAAATAAAGTTTTATTCATTTTCTACTGTATTACATTTATTGAGTACTTAATTAATAAACATTGTGTTGTTTGGGTTATTTTATTTGCTTAACAATACAAATTATGTTCCTAATTTTTATCCTCTTTTTTCCAGCCATTGATAATACAAATAAGTTTGGTCATAGTCTGTCTCTTCTTTCTGTTTAATCTTCAATATAAGTCTGTCCATTTCTACACAATCCGATATCTTCTTCATTCCCTCTTCATCTAATGGTATTTCTTCATTTTTCCAATGCTGGGCAAATACAATCCTCACTGCTGTTAATACATGCAATATTAAATAGACACCTTGTTTATCAAATTATTCTGGTACTTTGCCTAATAAAAAAAAAAGTTCAGGTTTAAGATCTATATGATTTCTTGACATCTTTTCTAGCCACTAGTGGCCCTCATTATTAAGATACCCTTGTCATCTTGTCGGGGATATGGGCAGCCAAAACATTTCATGAATAATTAAAAAAAAATCAATCTGCAAGAATATTTTTATTTTTTTATTTTTGGGGGGGAAGAAAAGGAATACAGTACATATAAACCCAGTGTGAAGTCCTTTTTTGAGTTGTTTCAACTTCAGGAAAGTTTGATTCTCCATCTCTCCTTCCCTATAGCTTATGACTAAGTCATCCATTAGCTTCGTATCTCTGAAAACAAATCAATTCTTTTGACGCCCACATTGGTCACACAATCAGCCCGCCTTCCCGAGCCCTGCTCCTATGCATTTATGCGAGCTTTTATGGTCCTTTCATGCCGGCGATGAATAGATCCATTTAATCTTAGCAGGGAGAGCTTTTGAAGCAGGGTTGGGGCAGCTCCCAGCCTTTTCTGTCGCCCGTGCAAATTGTTTAGCTTTCCCGACGTAATTGATGGATGACATCGAGGCAACCAACAGAAGGTTTTAATCAAAATGGTGCAGCCAGGCAGGCAAGCAAGTTGTTCTACCTCTTCCAAAGCAATCCAGCTGTTTAGGTTTCCAAAAGCTCCAGCTATCTTTACATTCTCAACCCTGACATAAATAGGCATTCTCAAGACTTCCTCCCTTCCTGCTTTGTAAAAAAAAACAAAAAAACACTCTTTGGAGGTTTGCAGTGCAGAGCAAGGTGCTTCCGTCATTGCCAAGAATTATCTTAATCTTCTGGGTCGGTTTGGGAAGCAACAGCAAGAGAAAAAAAATGTTTGGTGCATCCTAAAAATAATAATAATAACCTATTTATTTTGAGAAGCTGTTTTGGCTCCGAAGTCTGCTTGGTTGAATTCCTGCAGTTTGTGACAGATGGTATCAACACACATGCATGTGTAAATATACCTGTGAACGTAGCGGTCCAGGGAGAAAACGCTGGTAAACACGAGACCCCAGTGGGTGTATTATGCAAGAATAACCTGGAGAATTCTGCATGTCTGCAAGAGTATTCAGTAGCTGATGTAAAAGTCTTCCAGGACTGGATCAGATACTACTCGAGGCTGCTTTACCACAAGAAGAATGAAAATCCAACATTGCATGAAATTCTACAGTTAGAATTTCATGTTCTCTGCACACCAGAACAACTAGACACAAGAACAGGTTTTTCCCCCAACGCCATCCCTCTGCTAAACAATAATTCCCTCAACACTGTTCAACTGTTTACGAAGTCTGCACTACAATTACTGTTAATCTTCTCATCCCTCCTTATCACCCATCCCCTCCCACTTGTGACTATGACTGGAACTTTGTTGCTTGAATCCTTTTTTATCAACAATTTTTATTGACTATTTCCTAGTATGATTTGACTGTTTATTGTACCCCATGACTATTATAAAGTGTTGTACCTTATGATTCTTGACTCTTGATGAATGTATCTTTTCTTCTATGTACACTGAGAGCATTTGCACCAAGACAAATTCCTTGTGTGCCCAATCACACTTGGCCAATAAAGAATTCTATTCTATTCTATTCTATTCTATTCTATTCTATTCTATTCTATTCTATTCT
>BLBF01000067.1:1808049-1866415 GCA_015471245.1 Laticauda colubrina
GGGAGGGAGAGGAAAGAAAGAGGGGGAAGGAGGGAAGGACAGAGAGACAGGAAAGAGAGAGAAGGAGGGAGGGAAAGGGAGAGGGGGGAAAGAGAGGGGGAAGGAGGGAGAAAGAGAGAGAAAGGAAAAGGCGAGGGAGAGAGAGAGAGAGAGAGAGAGCAAGAGATGGATTGCCTCAGCTTCCAGTCAGTTTCATATGGGCTGTTTGAATGTGATCGAAGTGTTACACCTACACCCTGAAAGAGGGTGTTAAGAACATGTGAGAACAAGACAAAAGTGGTGGGTGGGTGAGTGAGAATTTCACAAGCAGCTCGATACCAACACGCAGGATGACAAGATTCAAAATACAAATACAGACAAGAAGGAACTCAAGACACAAATTATACAGCGTGTTGCAGGCTTTCCCCAAGCTTCACTGCAAAACCACAAGCTCTCTGGGCTGCCCTGAATCTCCAAGAACACATACAAACGAAAAAGGGGGAAGGGCATGAAGATCAGTAGAATTTAAACCACGGTTTCTGCACGAAGACACAACCTGGCTTCACATCACATTAAATGATACCGTTTCGACATGTTTCTAAGTTACAGAGGCGAAATTCATTTCTATTCCGGCAACCCGATCAGACAAGATGCCTGATGCATTGGATCCCACTTCACAGGGAGGAAAAATACAAATAGAAGATGCTGCAAAAAATATGGCACTATTTGGGCTTAGAAAGAAGGATTCAACAGCAGCAACAAGGGGGGGGGGAGGGAAATCTATTGCCAAAAGAGGCCCAGGAAACTATCCTGTTATATAATTAGCAGCTCCAAGTAAAGCACAGGGTTGAGTGTAAGACTGATACAGAGCCAACTTCATAACCCTATTTAATTTTGAGAAATGCTTGCTCATCAATCGATCGTGGCCTTCCACATCTGGAGACCACTGGCAAAGCAAAACTGGATGAGCGTCATCTTGCTGCATTCAGCGCAACGGAAAATATCCATTGAGAAAAGAAACCAAAGGCCTCTCTAACCTGGCCAGAGCTAGGCTACTCGCAAGGAAGCATCAGAATTGCTGTCGGAGAACAAGCTGAGCTGGAAGGCGGGGTTAAACATGCCATCAGTTTGGAATCGTTGCGTTCCCCAACAAGAAACCTAAGTCCAACCCTTGTGAATTCCAGTGATTCTTATCGAGCACCAATTTTGACTTTGATAAGTGCTTGGTCATCAATCGATTGTGCCCGTCTACACCCGGAGACTTAGCTTTGATTTGCCCATGACAACGGCATCCTGAAATAGTTCACACAGTATTTCTGAAGTTGTGCTTTCTTTGATTTCCAGGCTCACAGTTTCTACCTCACTACGCTGACCTCACTTTCGCCTCTAAAGATTGAGAAAGCAGGAGAATTTAAAGAGAGCTTTGTCACCTCCTTCTTGAGAAGTGTTGTGGTTAGCCGGCAGCAAGTGCGGATGGAGAGCAAGGACTCAGATGGGGGGGCCAGGGTCCACTTTACCATTAAGGAATAGACTGCTGCCTTCAGAGATTGTGGGGGCTGGCAGCAGTGATGAGGAGGTTCCCGAGGAGCCTGTGCCAAGTGCGCATGTGCACGCAGGGCTGCTTGTAGGAAAAAGCAGCTGAAGCAGCATGGGTGACTCGGGAGTAAGGCTGCAAGGTAATGGCCCCTCCTTCAAGAAGATAAAAGCCAGCTGTGAATCGGATGTTCTTGGCAGGAAGCAAAGACGTTTTGAAATTTGAGCCGTGTGGACATTGCAGTATCTTAAGTTGGTATTTGAAGACTCTTGTGTTGTGAAATATCTCTAGGTAACCTTATCTGTTATTCTTGGCAGCCTCACACAGTTTTGGTGAGGCTTGTGCTTATCAAAGTTAATTAGTTTGCAGCAGCTTTTTAACCGGGGATTTGTAATAATTATTAAAAGGTTTCTGTTCCCTTTGGTTTGTGTTTGTTTTATTGGAAAAATGTTTGGGTCAGAACAAGAAGATAATTTTCCATATTGGTACATTTTAGATAACAAAGTTCCAAGAGTCCCACTGGATCAGGCCGTGAATTCATCCCATTATTGATTTCTGGCAATATTAATAGCAAATTCCAGATACAACAACTTTCACATACATCAGTGATGACCAGGGTGCTATAGTAAAATGTCTTGCAGGAGCTTCCTTGATAGAATCCTCTATTAGAAATCCAGATGCAGATCCACCACACCAGAGGTTTTGACCAGTTCTCGAGAACTGGGAGCGGAAATGTTGAGTCATTTGGAGAACCAGCCAATCCCACCTCTGACTGGCCCTGTCAACCCCATCTCTTCTCTGCCTCTCATCGAGTCCCAACTGATCGGCTGGGTCTTCTTTTGTTGCTCTGCACAGAAGAACAGAGCTGGAAAGCAGGTTAGTGGGATGGGAAGGGACTGGGGATTTTGCAGTATCCTTCCCTTGCCACACCCACCATGCCATGGCCACAGAACCAGTAGTAAAAAAAATTGAATCCCACCACTGCACCACATGTAAAAAAAAGAGGTATAGCTTATTGTTTTTCAAACCTATCTTCAGTTGAATTTTATAATTATTATTTTAAAAAAGGGAATTGGGACATGGTAATTGTGTTCATTACCATTGAGTGTGTTGCCAATACCTTGCCACTGAGTGTGTTGGGAAAAATCAGTGGAGAATGTGTCTCATTAATGAAGGTGAATATACATGTCCCAAGATAATGTTGTAGGATCATTAAGGGTTCTGGCACGAATTCGGAAGACAAAATTGTAGCTGGCTGAGGAATTCTGGGAGTTGAAGTCCACAAATCTTAAAGTTTGGCCAAGTTTGGAGACCCCTTCTCTGGTCCCGGTGATTGACCCAGTTTGGATTTTTTCTTCATTATCCATCAGTACCAATAATGATCCGAGCACACCTATCTGTAGAGTGTTTAATTCTGGGAATCATGTTTTAAGAAGATCCTTAATGAACCACAGCAATTATGTCCTGAGAAAAGCAAACAAATAAAGAGCATAGAAGGAAAATCTTATGAAGAACACTCGGAGGCATTGGATATATTTAGCCTGCAGAAGAGATGGATGGAGAGAGAGAGAGAGAGAGAGAGAGGTGACAGCTGCCTTCAAGTATCTGAAGGGCTGTCATGTAGAAGATGAGACAAGAGAATTCGGGGTTGTTCCAAAACAGAAGAAATCATGATTTTGAATGACAAGGAAGGGCATTTTGGTTGGGTGTCACAAAGGAAAAGAAAATACACTCATGGTATGAGTTGTTCCACAATGGATTGTGGAAGCAATGGTGTAATCTCCTTCTCTGGAGGATCTGAAGAAAGATGGTGAGACCATTCTTGGAATATCGTGTCTGTTCCGTCCGGAAAGAAGCGCGTGAGACCGGGTTCCAAGCAACAACTATTTTATTTAAACTCGCAAGGCAAAAGCCCAAGCCGCGGCAGCCCTTTATATAGCGGCTTGCCTGCCGGCTTGTGGCCAATGACACTTGTTTAACTCTTCCCGCCGTTTGGCAGCTTCCCGGATTAGTTCTTAGGGAACCAATCCGTAAGTGGCCTTTTCGGCCAATCAGAACGAGGGATTTGGAACCTACCAAGTTTCATACAGAACAGTGTCCAATTCTGGTCACCACAATAACAAACGAAGATGTTAAGACGAGAGCAAGAAAGACAATTGGAGGGCTGCAGTGGGATTCAAAAATTTTTACGACCAGTTCTGTGGGCGTGGCATGGTGTGGCTTGGTGGGCGTGGCAAGGGAAGGGCACTGCAAAATCCCCATTCCCTCCCCCCACCCCACTAACCTGCTTTCCAGCTCCGTTCTCCTGTGCAGGGCAACCAAAGGAGACCCAGCCGATCAGCTGGGCCTCAATGGGAGGCAGAGAAGAGATGGGGTTGGCAGGGCCAGTCAGAGGTGGGATTGGCCGGTTCTCGGAACTACTCACAATTTCCGCTACCGGTTCTCCAGAACTGGTCAGAACCGGCTGAATCCCACCTCTGGAGGCCTGGAGGCTAAAACATACAATGAAAAGTGAAGGGAACTAGATATGTCTAGTCGAACAAAGAGAAGGATTAACCATGATATGATAGCAGTCTTCCCAATACTTGAGGAGCTGTCACAGAGAAGTGGGAGGGTCAATCTATTCTCCAAAGCACCTGAGGGCAGGAGCAGGAATAACAGGAAGATGATCAAGAAGACAGAGCCAACCTAGAACTAAAGAAAATTTTCCTGACAATGAAAAAAAAAAAAATCAGGAGAATGGCTTGCATCTGATGTCTTGGGTACTCTATCCCTGGAGGTTTTCAAGAAGAGATTGGACAGACATTTTTCTGGGGTGGAAAAAGGATTCCTGCCTTGGGCAGGGGGTTGGACTAGAAGACCTCCAGAGTCCCTTCCAGCCTTATGATTCTATAAACCTCTCACTCTCCCTGCATCATCAGCCCTTCCTATACCCGGCATTATATGAGCCTTCAGAGATATATTCTGATTCTCCTTCATGACATCTCACTTCAAGGACAGTGAGACAGAGGGGGGGGGGGGGGAAGACTCCATTCTCCACTGAATGCTACTAAGAGATGCATATCCTTTTTCTTTTCCCCAAAGTTCGAATCCCATCTGTCTGTTTGTGCAAAAAAAAAAACCCAACAAACCCATTTAACAGAGGAAATGAGGAGGCAATGAATGGGGAGGGGATTTACCACCCCCTTCAGAGCAAATGTGCAGTAACAGCAAACACTGTTTGACCAGGCCTCTGATGGAAAGATGGATTGAAGGAATATTTTGAGTCTCTCTCTCTCTCTCTCTCTCTCTCATTCTCTCTCTTTCATTCTCTCTCTCTCATTCTCTCTCTTTCTCTCTCATTCTCTCATTCTCTCTAACTCATTTTCTCTAACTCATTCTCTCTCTCTCCCTCTCTCATTCTCTCTCTTTCTCTTTCTCTCTCGTTCTCTCTCTCATTCTAATTCATTCTCTCTCTCTTTTTTTCTCATTCTCTCTAACTCATTCTCTCTCTCTCATTCTCTCTCTCTCTCTCTCTTTGCTACACTTTCATTTTGATGTGCACCACGAGGTTTGCAAAATGTGCTTCATCTAATGATGGAATGCCATCGCTCTCCAAGTTTGCATCATGCATCAAATTATCAGTTCACCAAAGCGGGATAGGTGAGTTATTCTAGAATAAGCAGGTCAGCGAAAAACTAGCCAAGATTAATGCATTATTTTTGGAAATCATACCAATGCATCTGCTTGCCGATCTTTTTTAGCATCTTGTGGGAACAGTGCTGCACGCAGAGAGAGAGATATATAACGACACCCAGCCGTAGGACTAATTTTAGGCCCTGCTCCAAAAACCACCGACAGCCAGCAACTGCTCTCAATAAATATTTAACGGTTAAACCTTAAAATATTAAATATTAATTCTCCTCCAATGTCAAGCATTTAATTTAAATGATCTGCATTTAAATCATTCATGCTTCTCCTGCGGGCTGCTCCTTCCCCTATGGCCTGGGCTGCAATTTCCCATCCTCTTAGTCTGCACGCCCGTGGATCATGGGCATTGTAGTCCAACCCATCAGCAGAATGACAGGGAACGAAATAGCTGAGGTGGGGGGGGGAGGTTATTATTCATCTGATCACCTTTGGAGGGTAAGTCTGAAAAATACAGACAGCTTTCTCTAGGAAAATATGGTGTGAAATGAAGATGTGAAACTGCAGAAGGAAACGTCTCGAAAATGTCTCAGCCCCCCCTTATGCCCCCCCCTTAAGAGAAACACTTTACTTCTGGTTCAATGCACAGAAGTCTCTTTCGTGACTAGAGCAGGTGTTTTTTTTCCTAGGCTGTTGCTTGGACCTGTCAGGTGAATCTCCAGCCCACCTGGAGGCATCCCTTCCCATGCCCCAAAAGTCCAATCCTGCTTACCAGCTGAAGATCAGATCTGCTAGATCTGACCAGCTCTACTAGATCAGCCATGGAGACTGATGTGGCCACCCCTGCTTTGATGGGTATTCTACACGTATAGAAACCTGCGTGTGGAAGTATTCACACATGGAAATGTAATCTACCAACAGTTACAGAAATATGTAATAAAAGAGGAAGGGGGAATAAGGGCATACAAAGGCACATATAGAGACATGCATATGTAGATAGATAGATGGATAGATGGATGGATGGATGGATTGATAGAGACAGATGATAGATGATATCAAGATAGATGACAGATAGAGAAGATAGATAATAGAACATACAGTGGACAGCTAAAGAGAGATACATATGATAGATGAATGAGAGAAGATAGGCAGGCAGGCAGGCAGACAGATGGATAGACACAGAGATGATAGAGATGAAAGAGACAGACAGACAGACAGATGGGCAGGTAGGTAGGTAGGTAGGTAGGTAGATAGCTAGGCAGACACAGACAGACCGATATAGATGATACATCTACGATAGACAGGCAGAGAAACAGATGGATGACAGACAGAAATAGACGATAGATAGAGAATAACTAATGATAGATAGATTTATAGAGATGATATATAGATAACGAGAGAGAGAGGGGGGGGGCAAACAAAAGGATGGATACAAATGACCGAGATTGCCATATATACATATATACAGGGGATGTATAGATGCATGCAGGCGTGTTTGCACACACCCATGATCCACACAACCCAAACCGCCCGAACGCATCCATCCTCGCTCTTTTACAAACTAGACCGGCTTCTTCTGCGGCGGGGGGGACGGGACGGGACGGGACGACAACCTATCCGGACCGGACGCCCACCCACCCCCGACACGCACACGCACCCCCCGCCCCCGGTCAGCGAGCGAAGGAGATCCGGGCCGGACGCCCATCCTTTCCCCGCCTGCCTTCACCCACCGGTCAGTCGGCGGACAGAGCCGGCCCGGCATCCTCCTCCGCGGCGCCTCTCGCTCTTCGGCGGGTGCAGCAGCAGCGGCAGCGGCAGCGGGGCCGGAGCTGCTCGGCCGCGCGGCGACGGCTCCCTGGGCGGCAGGCAGCGGGGCAGAAGCCGCGGCGGGGCGAGCGGTGAGCGCGGCGGGCCAGCACCGCCTTCGGCCGGCGCGCTTCGTCGCCCAATCGGACGCCGCGCCAGTCCGCACCCCGCACTCCTTCGCGATCCTTTCCCTGCGCCCCGGCCCCGCCCCCCCCCCGCGCCCCCTCGTCCAGCCGCGGCACCTTCCTGGCCACGCCCCCTCCCCGCTGCGGCGGAGGTGGGGTCTCAGGCCCCGCCCCCTCCCTGCCGGACCACGCCCCTCCCCCCCCCGCGATCGGGAGACAGGTGCGCTCCGCGTCCCCTTCAGCCGCGGCACGTCGGGCTCTTGGCTTGACGGCTGGGGGCCTTGGAGGTCGCTGAACAGAGGGGGGTGGGGTTGAGGAGGATTTAGGAAGGGGGACCACCAGGTGATGTCGGGCCAGGTGTGTGTTTGGTGGAGAGAGAGAGAAAGAATGGGGATAAAGATCTGGGAAAGGAGGGTTTCCCGCCTGAGCAGGAGGTTCTCAGATCTCAGATTAACCGAGTTGGAAGGGACCTTGTAGGTCATCTAGTCCAACCCCCCCCCCCACGCAAGCAGGAGACCCTACACCATTTCTGACAAATGGCAGTCCAATCTCTTCTTGAAAGCCTCCAGTGATGAAGGTTGGACGAGAAGACCTCCAAGGTCCCTTCCAACTCCTCTTATTCGGTTAAGTTCTGTTGAGCCGTGGCCGAGCACTCAGCTCTTAAAATAATGATTTCATCGCTGAATTAATCCAATCCAATTAATGGTTTAATTAATCAAAATGATTTTGACACCAGTTTTGGTCACCCCGCTACAAAAAAAAGATGTGGAGACTTTGGAAAAAGTTCAGAGAAGAGCAACTGAGAGGATCGAAGGCCTGGAGAGTTAAATCGTACAAAGAACGGCTGCAGGATTTGGGTTTGGATTTAGTCTAAAGCAAAGAAGAATTGGGGTGGCATGATAGTAGTATTCCAGTATTTGAGGGGCTTCCACAAAGAAGAGGGGATTTAAATTATTCTCTAAAACACCAAAGAAGGCAGGACAAGAAACAACAGATGGAAACTGATCAAAGAGAGAAGCAACCAGGAATTAAACAGAAACTTCCTGACAAGGAGGAAAATCAACCAGTGGAACAGCAGGCCTCCAGAAGATGTATGGGCTTCATCGCTGGAGGTTTTTAAGAAGAAACTGGACAGTCATTTGTCTAAAATGGCGTAGGTTCTCCTGCTTGGCAGGGCTGGATGGGCTGGGCCGTATCTAACGAAATGAAATACAGTGTAGAGAAAAGTAAAGTCCTACACTTAGGCAAGAAAAACCAAAAGGACACATATAGACTGGGATGAAACCAGGGTCAATAGCAGGAACTGGGAGAGGGATCTTAGTGGACAATCAGTTAAATGTGAGCCAGCTGTTGCCAGCAGCAACCAAAAAAGTCAATGCAATCCTAAAATGCATTAACAGAGGGATACAATCAAGAGCAAGGGAGGTACTAGTACCACTCTATAAAGCCTTAGTAAAACCACACCTAGAGTACTGCATCCAGTTTTGGTCACCACATTATAAAAAAGATGTTGAGACTCTAGAAAAAAGTGCAGAGAAGAACAACCAGGATAGAGGATTGGAGGCTGAAACATATGAAGAACAGTTGCAGGAACTGGGCCTGGCTTGTCCAGTGAAGAGAAGGACCAGGGGAGACAGGAGAGCAGCCTTCCAATACTTGAGGGGTTGCCACAGAGAGGAGGAAGGGGTCAAGCTATTTTCCAAAGCACCTGAAGGCCAGACAAGGAATAATGGATGGAAACTGAACAAGGAGATTCAACCTGGAAATAAGGAGAAATTTTCTGACAGTGAGAATAACCAACCCATGGAACAGTTACCTTCAGAAGTTGTGGGAGCTTTATCACTGGAAGCTTTGAAAAAGAGACTGGACTACCATTTGTCAGAAATGGTGTAGGGTTCTCCCGCTTGGGTGGGGGGTTGGACTAGATGACCTGTAAGATCCCTTCCAACTCAGTTTATCTGTTCTCTGTTACCTCCAAGATCCCTTCCAGCTCTATTCTATTCTAAAAATGCAGGAAGCAAAGAGGACCTTGTATATTATAGGTAGTCCTCACTTTACAGCAGTTTGTTTAGTAGCCATTCTAACTTACAATGGCACTGAAAGGATTTTTCACAGTTACGACCTCTGCAGCATCCCTCGTGATCAAAACTCAGATGCTTGGCAACTGGTTCATATTTACGACCATTGCTATGACTCAAAAGTCAGGTCATCCCCTTTTATGAGCTTCGGACAAGCAAAGTCCAATGGGGGAGCCAAGTTCACTTCATACCCGGGTAACTAACTTAACAAGGGCAGTGATTCACTTAACAATGGAGGCAAGAAACTTCATCAAATGGGGCAAAACTCACTTAACCCACGTCTCACTTAAGAACAGAAATTTTGCTCTTGGTGAGTGAGGACTACACACACTTCTGCATTTGGATGCAGAGAAGATAACAGTATTTTGTATGCGATGTAAGGAAATATTTTTATGATGGTAAGCAGAAGCCGGTATAATGCACTTTTAAAAGTTAAGATGGAGTTAATAAAATTCAGATAAAGCTATGATGATCTTGAATGCTTTTCTGTGATTAGAGAGGCAATAAATTTGACAAATAGCATCCAGCCAGGCCTAAAACTTGGCCAAATGCCCAGTAAGACTGGCAGATCCTTTCTCATATGGTCCTCATATCTAGGTGGCCCAAACATGTATATTTAAAAAAATATGTGTGTGGTTATATTAATTACTAGCTCGATATCTGTGCTTCGCTACAAAACTTTGTGATCGGGCTTAGTTTTTGAGGAGGAAAATGGGGGGGGGGGGAAATCTACCTCTGTTTATCAGCATCCATCGGGATTCATCTGGCTAGCATCCTGTCAGTGTGTTAGAGAGTTGAGAGCTGTTTGGAAACTGAAAGAATATTTGCTGTGTGAGCAAGAAGGTCACAGTAAGGAGCCTGGGCATGCCTTAGCTCAACTGTTCTGGTACTAAAGCTGCTTGGTGCTGTGAAAC
Source organism: Laticauda colubrina (assembly GCA_015471245.1). NCBI lineage: Eukaryota > Metazoa > Chordata > Lepidosauria > Squamata > Elapidae > Laticauda > Laticauda colubrina. The sequence continues at coordinate 1,818,113 of BLBF01000067.1, forward strand.
TACAACTGAAACTGAGACTCTTCTCCTCTGCTTGTGTTTGCATTTGGAACAGATTTCTTTTTTTCCATTTCCAAAGAGCCCTCAGCTCTCTCACACACTGACGCTAGCCAGATGAATACCGATGGATGCTGGGAAGCAGAGGCAGAATATATATATATATATATATATATATATATATGTATGTATGTATGTATGTATGTATGTATGTATGTATGTGTGTATATATGTATATATATATGTATGTTTTTTTAAGCTTTCGCGGGTACTTACATGTGTGCTGTTCAGCTTCCTTCGGGAATTATCCCACGTCATTGTAATGCTTTTAAAGTTGTAGCAACGTTTCAGCAGAATCTCATCTGCCATCATCAGGCTTCTGTATGGATGTGGGTCTTACAGCTCCTGGTTTTAAATTTGAGGCTGGTCCATTCTGATTGGTTGGGAGCCTGGACCTGTGTTCATTGGACTTGGATTTTGATTGATTGGTGTTCCTGGTTTCTTCTGTCTGTTTTGTGGCTTTGATTGGCTGGCAACAGTCTGTTCTTGTGTTGGAGGCTTTTAGTGCAGCTTGGCTCCGTGTGAAGGGACGGCTGCTCTTCATTAGCAAGCTGGGTTTCACCTGGGTGCCTGGTGGGGGGGTGTTTGGGTTGGAGCTATCAGAGGGAGTCTGTTTTTGCCCAGGTGTTTGCCTGGCTTGTGGCATGGAGATCTTTCTATTTGAGAGTACAGGCTTCCAAATGATTGACAGTCTGGTGGAATCATCTCTTCTATTCATGCTGTCAGGTCTTTTTTCAATCTCTATGGCTTCTCTGATGATTCTGTGGCTGGGGTTTTCTATAGTGGCCAGGGTTTTAGTGCCATTGAAGTTGATGCTGTGACCTGTGGCTTTCATGTGTTGGACTAGTGAGGAGGTGTGTTCCAGCTTTTTTACTGCATTTTTGTGTTCCTCTAGGCGGGTACTTATTCTTCTATTGGTCTGTCCAATGTATGTGGCCGGGCATGATGTACAGGGAATTTCGTATATGCCTTGGTTTTCCAGGTCAATTTTGTTTAGCACATATTCTGTTTAGCACATATCCATACAGAAGCCTGAGGATGGCAGATGAGATTCTGCTGAAACGTTGCTACAACTTTAACAGAACTACAATGACGTGGGATAATACCCGAAGGAAACTAAACAGCACACATCTAAGTACCCGTGAAAGCTTAAAAAAATAAAATAAAATAATATATATATATATATATATATATATATATGTATGTATGTATGTATGTATGTATGTATGTATGTATGTATGTATATGTATGTATGTATATGTGTGTGTGTGTATATATATGTGCTGTTTAGCACATATCCATACAGAAGCCTGAAGATGGCAGATGAGATTCTGCTGAAACGTTGCTACAACTTTAAAAGCACTACAATGACGTGGGATAATACCCGAAGGAAGCTAAACAGCACACATGTAAGTACCCGCGAAAGCCTAAGAAAACAAATGAATAAATAAATAAATATATATATATATATATATTCATAATGATGACAATGATATTTGTATGTTAACACCTTGGAAACCTAGAGAGCACACTGCTCAACATAGAAAGGAAATGTAGGATATAAACAATAAAAAAGATTAAAAAAAGAAATTGCCAAAGGGTGGAACAGAATTTTTCCAATGGTGAGGAGCCCTGTCCAGGGTGCCTAATCTAACCTAATTATTTTTCACGGTGAACCAGAAATAAGGCTTTTTGGAGAACTTTCTTTGAAGAACCTCACAGGATCAGATAAATCAAAGTTTCATCAACTCGAGCATGGAGAATTCTATGTCCTTGACATACCACCATTCATTTAACCATTGTTCAAAATCACAATGGCACTGGAAAAAACGACTTATGTCCTTATACTGACACCCCATCATCACGTCCCCACCAGTTACGTGATCCAAATTTGGGCAGGTGGCCACCAGTATTTTAACTGAACTCGCTTTTCCTGTCGCTGTTTTGTTGTCGGTGTGACTCTTCTCTTTCCAATGAGATCAGGGGTCCTATAGGCAGAACGATGCTGGAGGTGGAACTTGAAATACTGCAATAATTCATGGAATGGAATTTTAATGGATTTTGTTATCCCGAATGTACAGTATTAATTGCATCGTTTGTACTCAGTGCTGTTTTCAAGCACCAGGTTAAACTTGCCTCGACTTGGAAATGAAGCAAGATCGGGTCTAATTACTGCTTAGACTGGAGCCTACCAGGAAATCTCAGGGCTTCATTTAAGTTGTGGCATTTAAAAAAAAAATCCCACGCAAAGGCAATAATAAATTATGTTTGAACTTTTGCAAAGAAACCAATGTGAAAATGGATTAAAAGTCAGCAGAAGGCAAGCTGGGAAAGGAGAAAAGGAGAAATCACCTCTCTGCACCTGATAATAGTCCTCGACGTATGACCACAATTGAGCCAAACATTTTGGTTGCTGAGCGAGATATGTCTTAAGTGAATTTTGTCCCATTTCATGACCTTTCTTGCTACAGTTGCTAAAAGTATTTCTTTTGGGGGGCTTCATTTATTCACAGTGGCAGCCCAGAAAAAAAATACTGCTCGGCTATATGACAGTTCACCACGGCCAACTCACCATGGCCAAATTGCCACAGCCAGCTCACCACGGCCAACTCGCCATGGCCAACTCACCATGGCCAACTACTTTAGGATCTCCTGCCTGATCAGGGAGTTGGACTAGAAACACTTCCAAGGTCTCTTCCAGCTCAGTTCTGATTAAATCCAGCTACCCCCACTCCCCATTGACTTTGTTTGTTGGAAGCTGGCTGGGAAGGTTGCAGAAGATGATCACGTGACTCCCGGATGCTGCAACCATCATAAATACACACCAAGTGCTCAAATTTTGATCATGTGACCCTAGGGATGCTGCAAAGGTCATAAATGGGAGGACGGGTCATCAGCAGAGGTGGACTGCTGGGGGTCCACAGGGGTCCAGGAGAGCCCCTAGCTCAGATTCTGCAGTTTGGAGAACACCCAAATCCCATTCCTGGCTGGCCCCGCCCACCTGCCCCTCCCCTCCCAGGAGTCCCCATGTGGTCCGTTCTGGATGCAGGTAAGTACAGGGCTCACACGGATGCTTGAGAAGGGCAAAAAATAGGCCTCCCAGAGGTTTGGGGAAACCAGAAACGGGCCCGTTTCCGGCTTCCAGAGAGCCCCCAGAGCCCAGGGAGACCGTTTTCATGCTCCTGGAGGCTCAAGGAAATCCTCCAGAGCCTGGGGAGGGAAAAACACACACACACACACCACCATGGTGCAGGAGGCTGACGAGGCCATGTCCATCATGGCCACACCCACCCAGCAACTGGGCAGAGAACCCATTGCTAAAATGTTTGAAACCCACCCCTGGTCATCAGTCATTTTGTTTCACTGTTGTGTAACACTGAACCAACCGTTCAATGAACGGCTGTAAGCCAAGGACTATCTGTGATGAGGTTTCTAAGACAGAAGTCAAGAGTTTTCCAAAAAAGGGGAAATCATCTCAAGAAATATCTGTTACTCCAATTGCATTTGTCCAATTCTGTTAGCCTCTCACTAATTTTATTTAAAACAAGTGGTTCAGATCCTATCTTACATCCTGTACAGTTCTTTTTTTTAAGTACCATGTATAATTAAACCACAGCGATAATAAAATCAACTTTAATACCCGGAGGAATCCAGATCATATTGGAAAGAAAATGAATACTCCATCTAATGAGCTGGAAACAATCGACCTTTGGCAGTCGGTCTTCATTTTTAAAATATGTACATATTTTCAATCTCCAAGGTGATGTTATGTCATTGCAGAAGTGAGTGGGCAACTTTTGCAGTAGATATGTTGATAGAAAAAGTAAGGCCAGTCCATACATTGTATCTTATTTTCTTTGATTTGAAATACAGAAATGAAATATTCATGTTTCTGTTCTGATCCAGGCTTAGCAGAACCAAGTAACAGACTCCCAAACCCCCTCTTTATTTAGTTACTGTGAATTCATGGCATCCACACACAGAAAAGTCCTGGCAATAATCCTTCCAAGGGTTAATTGCAAGAACAGACCTTATCAGTCCTTGGATAGTTGCCAGACCAAGAGCTTCCAGTCATAAAGCTGAAAATTAATTCCTGGCAAGGAGTGTCTGAGGCGCAAACCACGATAAGCAAATCTTCATAATAATAAGCAAAGGAATTGTCTCCTACAACCACCACTCCCCTTTTGCTTCAATTTATTCCCCAGGGAGGGGCCATTCAACATCCACATGTACCTTTCCTTCCGAATCAGCCCCTGTTCCTTAACTGTTCCCTTCTCCTGGCAGCTCTGCACATGCGCACATCAGGAACAGGCTCCAGCTGTTCTTCTGCTCCACTGATCTCCAATGGCAGCTGATAACTGTTGGACAGCCCTGGTCCCATCTCTGCCTCTGATGCAGAGCCCTTGTCAGAGCCTTCCTCAGACTCCAGAACTGACCCATGTTCCTCCCCAGCCTCCTCACTGTCTGAGTCTGCCACCAGCTCCGCTGGCAGCTGGAGGTCCACAACAGTTACAACAGCTAGATAATATCTGCCAGATTTAAATGACTGTAATCTTAGAGTATCTTGAGGACTAGGAAGGAAGAGTTGGAGAACTGGGGATATTTCTCCCTGATTTGGAAAGTTTTTAAGAAGTGATTGGACAACCGTTTATCTGACATGGTATATTTCCTGCTTGAGCATGGGGTTGGACTAGAAGACCTCCAAGGATCCTTCCAACTCTGTTGTTATTGTCATTGTTTAAGAATTAATCTTCAATTTGTTTCAGAGTCTGAGACTGGTAAAAGCTTAACAGTTCAAATTCTAACCAAGAACCGAAGAGCTGTTAAGATACCATATGACTATATAGACAGTTCCGAGTAAGGTGGATTTTTTTCAAAGTCAGAATATCATGTAGATCTGGTAGAAACCTTGGCCCATAAGGCATCAAGTCCAAAGAGATTCCCTAAATTAAATAGACAACATCATGTGGAGTGCTGGACTAGGGCTTTTACACAACCTGTATTTTATATCAGTGGATGATGTTGGATCCTTAGGTATCTGCTTGTATCGAATGTAATGTGGTTCTCACAATCTCTTGAGAAAAATCAATAAGAAAGGTTCAGAGTTACAGGATTTTCAGAAATTGAACTGTTTCCTGAAGACTCTGGCATCTACAGGAGTGGACTGTAAAGAGCCAGGGAGCTGACCAAGAGATCATTGGAGGAACTCCAGAAGCAGAAGAAACAAGCTAAGTCCAGTGAGAGAGAGAATATTACAAAGAAACACGGATTAGCATCTTACTCAGCTCCATGAGATATAAGAGGGAGGAGGAGAGGGGGAGGGGAAGGAAAAGGAGGCTTTTTGTATGCAGAATCCTTACATGCTTCTGGACAGAACTTCTGAAAGTTTTTTTAAAAAGAAAAAAAGAAAGTGAGTAGAAAGAAAAGAGCATTTTGACTCTAAGGTTTGTTCACATCAGGCTCAAAGAACCAAGAATGAGTTATTTCTGAGTTGTTCCTCTACCGTTATCTGCCTAAAGACAGGATCTTGCCAGATTAAAGTGATTGTCTTCAATAACTGTATAGACTTGCCTTGTGAACTGCTAGAGAGGATCTGACCTTGTTCTCTTCCTGCCCACCACACAGCTATGGTGTCTCTTTGCCCTCTGGAAAGGAGCCCTTCCTACCTGCAACTCTGGATTACATCCCACCATATCTGTGAAAAGGAAGGAGGGAGGGAGGGAGGAAGGAGGGAGGGAGGGAAGGAAGGAAAGAAGGAATTTTCCTCTTTTGCCAAAACTCATTTACAACAGATTTAATTAAACTACAGAATTTGCTTCCAGAGAATGCAGGCATGCCTGCCAACTTGGTTGGCTTTAAAGAATTAAACCCATTCATGATGTACAAAGCTATCAGTGGCTGCTAATCAAAATGATTCAATGCCAGCTGCCAAGTAAGAAGCACCATCCAATTCAGAATATGAGGAGGAGGTGCTAGCCTGTTCAAAGTCCTTGCTTGTTAGAGATATCTGGATATTCATGATGAAAGCAAAATGCTGGACTAAGTCAAAATTTTTTGGCCTGACCCAAACAAGTTGGCTCTTTTTTTTTTGAAGGAAAGTGAAAATCATACACAAGTAGGTTGGCTTCGAAATAAACCCAGCCATCACTTCCATGATGGGGAAATGCACAATATGAACTCAAGCGCAACATCCCCCATGTTACCTAGTTCTAGGCCACTCATGTGATGCCAACCTCATAGCATTCCTTACACTCAGCATCCCTGGGCCCCCTCTTGGCCATCATACAGGTAGTCCTTGACTTATGACTCTAAAGGAACATGCCCGTCATAATTGCAAATCATGACAATCATAAATTGGGTCACCCGTATAACCGAAACAATTTTATGACATGTTTTGTGGCCATTGTTAAGCAAATGCCACGATTGTAAAGCAAACATCACGATCGTTAAGCAAATCACAAGTTTGCTATGGGCTGATTTTGGCCAAAGACCAGAGGTAAATGCCACTTTTTAGCAAAACCATCATAAAATACTTATACTTTATTTATTTGGCCAGGTGTGGCTAGACACACAAGGAATTTGTCTCTAGTTCAGAAGAACAAAATTGTAGACATGTGAATGTGGGATGCTACAAACAGCCATGAATGTAGGCCGATTGCCAAGCACCATAGATGGAGTCATGTGACCATGGAGGATAGCTTCCGTGAGACCTTCAGAATGAAACTGGAAGGACCACCAAGGACGTCCATCAGAACTTCTAATGGTTGCTAAGCAAGCAGTCGTAACTCAAGGATAATCTGTAGCCAATTTGCCTGCTCTCTTCAGGTACACTCTCTGTGAGAATGACTCACCACAACAGAACATCTTTCCCACTGCTCTGGATGTTGTCTGGCTGGAACTCAAAAAAAGAAGACATGGAGAAAAAACATTCTCAAGATAGCCCATCAAGAGTGTTTCTCCAGGCTAAATAAATCTGGAGCTGGAAGTGTAGAGGGGATTCTGATGGATTGTACCATGTTTCTCTGAAAATAAGACCTACCCTGAAAGTAAGTCCTGGCTTGATTTTTACACATGTGCCCAATATAAGCCCTACCCCCAAAAGAAGCCCTAATTAAGACCCTACCCACTCCAGAGTGGACGAGTAAAAATTAAGCTAGTGTGGGAATGGGGAAGTAGAGCTGTCCTACTACTTACCTTTGGACAGTTGTAGCCAGGCGTCACACACCCCGACACCTGCCTTTCTGGCCCATTTCTTCTGCAGCCAGCAAAGCTGGCAAGGATTTCTTCTGTAGCTGATAAGAAAGCTACGGATCGATCCAGAGCTCTGTTATTGGCTGCAGAGGCCTTCAGGAAAGCCTTGCCGGCCGCAGAAGAACAACTTCCTGAAGGCCAGTGGTGAGATTCAGAATTTTTTTACGACTGATTCTGTGGGTGTAGCTTCATGGATGTGGCTTGGTGGGCATGGCAGGGGAAGGATACTGCAAAATCCCCATTCCCTCTCCCACCCCACTAACCTGCTTTCCAGCTCTGTTCTCCTGTACAGGGCAATAAAAGAAGACCCAGCTGATTATCTGGGACTTGGGAAGTAGAGAATAGGTGGGGCAGGGCCAGTCAGAAGTGGTATTGGCTGGTTCTCCGAACTACTCAAAATTTCCGCTACCGGTTCTCCAGAACTGGTCAGAACCTGCTGAAAACCACCTCTGCCTCTGAGAGTGAAAAGGAGGCCAGGGGCAATGTGTGCAAGTGAGGTTAGTCAGTGGATGACATCCCCAGAAAATAAGACCTTTTTGGTGGAAAGAAAATTATAAGACAGGGTCTTATTTTCGGAAAAACATGGGTAGTAACCTCAAGCTAACTGTTCTTTCTACACAATGAGAAGACCTTGAGAGCTGAATATCTTTAGGCCCTTGATCAAAGTTCCCAATCTTAAGTCTTAAAAATGAAGGCTCCTTGTTTAGAGGAATTGAGAGCGGTCCACCCAACAGCAGAAATGAGAAAGAGACATTGACCTGTAATAAACCATCAATGGATTTCCAGTCACTTTTTTAAAACAAATCTTGAATAATTCAAATAATCCTTAGAGAGAAACGGGGTTAAAATCTATCCAAATGCAAATCATTTTCACTGACTATCCATTCAGGATTGGGTGCCTAGAGATGATGACCATACTGATGATCATTTTTATTTCTCTATCTCTTCTCTATCTATAATTCCTTCCACCCATAAACCAAGAGGCATCTGGTGACTCCTTTGCAGGTGAATAAAATTTAATTACAGGGCATAAACTTTCACGAGCTCTCTAATTAAATCTGTTAGTTGGGAAAGATGCTGCCAAACTCCTGATTTTGGAGAGGGGGTAACCATGGAGTAATAATACATTTCATCTAAAAAAGAGCCCAGAATTGTGCAGAAAACAGCATTAATGCATGCATACAGACAGCGCAAAAGCTAAGTGAAATGTTACCCTCCCCACCCCCCCTTAAATCCCAGTTAAAATGTCAGAATGACTTCAGAGTAACCAGTTCTCTGGTTATTCTCCCCAGTAAGGGCTTAGATGACTAAGCAAAATAAAGCTTTACAGAGACCCATGCAAATAGAATATGTAGAACAATTTGCCTCCTGAAGTTCTGGAGCTCCATCAGTGGAGGTTTTTCAACCAAGGCCTGGACAGCTCTATGTCTAGGAGGGTGTGAGGATACCTGCCTTGTGGAAGGGGTTGGACTAGAACAGGGATCTTCAAACTTGACAGTTTTGAGACTTGTGGACTTTAACTCCTAGAATTCCTCCTCCAGTCATGTTAGCTCAGGACCTCTGGGAGTTGAAGTCAACAAGTCTTAAACTTGCCAAGTTGGAAGACCCTTGGACTAGAAGCTCTCAAAATGCTTTCCAATTCTAGGATTCTAGGATTCTTAACTGTCCTCCAGAAATAGCTTTTCCAGATATCATAGCTGCCATTGTTCTTGTCCTTCCAGACCAAGCAGTGGAGAAAACTGAAAGAAGGTCTCTTTTCAAGGAACGTTGTGGTGGACCAGAAATGGCCCAAAGTCTAACTTCTGGAGGAAATGGTCCCACATTCCTCTTTATTCATAGTCAGGGGATCTCTCATCTGCTTGGCAGTTGTCCCAATCTTTCAGGAGAGCTGTCAATGAAAGCAGAAGATACCAAAAGATCACCAGGTCACCGTCAACCCAATCAGCATCTAAAATAGAGATGCCCTCAAGGTTCCTAACCTTTGCTCAGAATAGAAACATCAGCAGCTGGTACCAGACATGCCCCCACTCACTCCTCTTGAATTTTTTAATATCAAATTTTAATCTATGCTGAAGAATTCAATTACACCCTTGCTCACACACAGACTCTTAACTCCTTTTATCCAACAAATCTGGGTCTCTGTTCACTTCCCCCATTCATCTGCTTTCCTGCTGTTACTCCAGTTCTCTCTCTGTAATGGGGTGATATTATTCCATCATCAGCCATCCCAGGAAACTTGGTAAATGCCATTTTACAAATGAGAATACCCCCACACACTTTGCCAGCTACAAGTGGTCCTTGACTCACAACCACAAAGAGACCAGAATGCCTTTGCTATAATCAAAGAGGTTGTTAAGATGCTCAATTTTAATGACTTTTCCCCCAGAGTTCGTAGACAAATCGTCACAGCCGTTAAGTGAATCATGCGGTCTTTAAGTAAATTGTATTTTTCCCATTGATTTTGCTTGCTGGAGGTCTTCTGAGAAGGTCATAAATGGTGACACACACATCCCAGGAGGCTGCAACTATATATACATGCTGGATGCCAAGCAACCAAATGGTGATCATGGGACCAGACTGTAGGGATGCTAAATTGATTGTAAATTGTTGTAACTCATTTTTCAGTTTCTGTTATAACTTTGAGTGGTCCCTAAATAAATGGTTGTAAGTCAAGGATTACCTGTACCAGGGGTGAGATGCAAATATTTTTGCTACCAGTTCTGTGGATGTGGTTAGGTGGGCATGGCAATGTGACTGGATGGGTGCAGCTTCTTCTTCTTTCTTTCTTTTTGTGCAGCATACACACATACCCATGCTCCATTTTTTTTGCCTCCTGGGCCTCAGGGAAGCCTCCTGGGCAAAGCAGTAAGACAGCAAGAGGGATCCTGGCACAGCTGATCATCAGAACAGCTGAGCGTTGGGAGGAAAAAAGGAAAAAGAAATACTGGTTCGGCCAGACCTCTAGCTGTATTTTTACTACCGGTTCAGCTAAATGGTAGCATTTTTTACTACCAGTTCTCCTGAATTGGGCTGAACTGGAAGAATCCCACCACTGACCTGTACTCAAGAGTAAGGTAACTGTTGGAGCAGTGGTTGACCAACATTCTCAAAGATCCATCTCATCCTGGGCATCCTTTTTTTTGAACTATTACCATCTGGAAGATGGTACAGGACAATAAAAACAAGGACAAATAGGCTGAAAAACAGCTTCTATCCCAGGGCAGTAGCTCTTTTGAATTCTACTGTATAGTGTATAGTCACAGATCAACTTCTTCTTCTTACTTCATACTTAGGTGGTCAGTAGAGGGGGCATGCATAAGTGCACTAATGGGCCTATTGTTCCTGTCATTGTATTTTTATTCTCTTGTTCTTGCTCTCGTTTTTGTTTGACAAATTCCAATAAGTAAATAGTGAAATATTAATGCAATATCAGGGTTTTCCAATTTAATTGTATAGAACGTGAAGGATGCGTGTTTTTGTTTTTTATTTTTTATGTATAATGTACACTAAAGATGGCATTTAATTTCAGTGTACGAGGTGCAATGACAATAAAGTAATTAATCGAGATCTCACGAGGGCAAGGCACCCCAAATCTGAGTAAATTACCCTAAATTGGGTAAAAGTGATTTTTCTTTGGGTAACGACACACAAACTCATCACAAGAGGGGCATTTAACTTGACTTTAATAATGGCCAGGTGTATTAAAATATCTCTCAAATATTCCTATCAAGATGAAAAATTGAAATCACCAATGGTAATTGGTGCTAATGATATAAAGATCATTGATATAAAGATTAATGATAAAAATCATCATTGAAGGCTATCATTTTTATAATACAGGGAGCCCTCGAGTTATGACCACTTGTTCAGTGACTGTTTGAAGTTATGAGGATGCTGAAGGAAGGGACCTATGGCCGATCCTCAAAACTCATTATGAACTGTAACCTCCTTGATGGTGTCTCTGAACTTAGTGGCTTTCTTGTACACATTTCATTACCAAACTAGGCAACACACTGATAACACTACCTAGTTCGGTAATAATGAAATGCCTGCAAGAATACCCCCAAGCTCAGAGAGCACCCTACAGCATCCCTACACCCTGCAGCACCCTACACCCTAAGGACCCTACAGTTCAGTAAGACATTCTGCTAAATAGTTTTCAGTCATGAAAGAAAAGCTTTGGGAAAGGCCTTCAGTAAGTCAAATTGAGATTCTCTTGATTTGCAATGATCTAAACCACATCCATTGGAGGCAGGCAAGGAATCACCTCTATCCAACTGCAAGCCAATTTAATCAGAACTTGTAGGATATAGTTTTGTTTAGTTCAGATTCAATATCCTGCTGAGGGGTATTTGTTTCAACTCAGATCAAGGCCCCTCATGGCCAAATGAAGTCAGGTGTAGAGTGATGGCCAAGGCAAGATAACAATCAGAACTTCAGTATTTTGGACAGGTTCCTGCAAGACTTGGGAGAAATCATTTTTGCTTTCGAGTTCTGCCATCCTCCCAGCTGCCTTGTACTGCTGTAATAACAGAAACCAGTCTTCCCAGAAGCGTTGCCTACAAATGGAACTTACCATCTGTTGTAGCACTTGACAATGAGTTATTCTCCAACAGTCCATTGCCTTCTGCGATCAACATTCGGGCAAGTTCTGAAGAGAGAAGGGTAGTTTCGGAGACATCTTTTGTCTTGTCCTCATCCTCTTGGCTGTTAATCCTTAGGAGGGAAAATGTGATTGTTTATGAAATCCAACTTGTAGTCTCTTAGTGTAGTGTAATGGACTATGAGAATAACCTTGGGAGATGGAAGAGCTGCAACCTAAACAATGGTCAGATAAAAGATACCCGAGCCCAGAGAAAGAAAAAGGGTGGAGAAAGCATCTCAGAAGGGATTCTCCTTAGTTCTCTGGAAAGTAAAGATAAAAGGGGGGAGAGAGAGAGATGCTTTCAGACTTGCAAGATTCTATTATAGTGATATCCTGGTGTCCAACTGCTTTGAAACTATAGAATAGAATAGAATAGAATAGAATAGAATAGAATAGAATAGAATAGAGAAGAGAAGAGAAGAGAAGAGAAGAGAAGAGAAGAGAAGAGAAGAGAAGAGAAGAGAAGAGAAGAGAATTCTTTACTGGCCAAGGGTGATTGGACATACAAAGAATTTGTCTTTGGTGCATATGCTCTCAGTGTACATAAAAGAAAAGATACATTCATCAAGAGTTCTAAGGTACAAAACTTAATAATAGTCATAAAGTACAATAAGCAATCAAATCATACTAGAAACAGAATAAAAATCATAAGGATACAAGTGACAAAGTTACAGTCATACAATCATAAGTGGAAGGAGATGGGTGAAAGGAAGGATGGGAAGATTAATAGTCAGAGTAATGCAGACATAATAAATAGTTTGACAGTGTTCAGGGAATTGTTTAGCAGAGTGATGGCGTTTGGGAAAAAACTGTTCTTGTGTCCAGTTGTTCTGGTATGCAGTGCTCTATAGCGTCGTTTTGAGGGTACTCAAAATGAATTTGACATGATACTCAACACAATTTGTCATGAAAATTTTGTCCCAGCACTCATCGTCTATTTAGCATTCAATATGCAAGCTAAATGGGTGAGAATTTTTCTTAGACATTTGGCAGAGATGGTAAGAATGAAGCTCAAGGAAGTTCTTACCTCTTTTGGGGAAAAGAGCAAGATGAGCTCAGTAATCTGTGGGCATGCTGGTTAAAAACAAAGAATGAAAAAGCATGTCAGCATTGCAGAAATGTGACCTCACTAGTAGTAGCAAACATCTGTTTTCTTTGCTGAATTCCTTTATTCTCTGAATTCCTTTATTCCTTTATTTCCACCGAGAGGAAAAATAGGAACAAAAATTGTTTCAGAAGGTGAATCGAAATCCAAAATTAGATCAAGGTCAGTCATTTTAGTGCTAAAGTTCAGCTGCAAAAATGAAAAAAAGAGTATTTGACTCCCAAATGTTAATCTTTAAGCAGGATATATGTTTTTAATGGAAAAAGTAAATATCCCCCACACACCAAAATAAGGACATGCATGATGCTATTGTTAAAATTAAAGGGAGATAGCTTTTAGCAATAGCACTTAGACTTATATACTGCTTCACAGTGCTTTTACAGCCCTCTCTAAGCAGTTTACAGAGTCATCCTGTTGCCCCCAGCAATCTGGGTCCTCATTTTACTGACCTGGGAAGGGTGGAAGGATGAGTCAACCTTGAGCCATTCAGCATCAAACTGCTGGCAGTTGGCAGAGTTAACTTGCAATACTGCATTCTAACCACTGCACCGCTATGGCTCTTCTCAATCCATTATTACTTTAATTTTAAACGACCTCTATCCTTTCCCAAGATAAAAAGCTCTTCCCCCCAATTTCTCCCAAACATGAACTGAATTTAAATCCATCATAATGTGAGTTGTCCTGATGTGGTTTCTTCCACACAGTTTTCCCCAATGCACTGATTTTTCAGCCTAAAGCCCCGTGTTTTCTTTTTAAACTCAAATTTCAAACTTTTGCACCTTTTTTTTTCTTTCTTGCCGCAATCTGCTCGATACACTGTTCCTTTTTGGCCACATCTCTTGCAAATAAATGGTTCTATTCATGCGGAATTGGAACCAGGGAAAGGAGGATACAGGAAGTCCTCAATTTATGGCCACAATTGGACCTAGAGTTCCTGTTGCTAAGCAAGATGGCTGTTAAGGGAGTCACGGCTGATTTTATGGCCGTGTTGTTAATTGAAACACTGGAGTGGTTAAGTGAGCTGCAAGATTCTTAAGCGAATCCGGTTTTCTCCATTGACTTTGCTTGTCAGAAGTCAGCTGGAAAGGTCACAAATGGAGATTACACGACCACGGGACACTGCCAGTGTCATAAGTACATGTCAGTTGCCAAGGACCCAGGTTGTGATCACATGACTGTGGGGAATGCTGCAATGGTCACAACTGTGAGGATTAGTCATAAGTCACTTTTTTCAGGGTTATTGTAACTCTGAATGGTTGCTAAACAAATGATTGTAAGTTAGGGGCTGCCTGTAATCTGTTCCATGCTACCATCCTATTGATTTGGGAACAATATTCTTGTGACAGGTGTGATAAATCTCTTCTAATAATAACAATAACATCCAGTGTATTATTTTTCCCATCTTTCATGAAATTCTTCTTGAAATTAATGGGATGATCGAGTCCAGGGGTTGCCAACCTTTTGGACCTTAAATCCCACAGACCAGAGACCCTGGAAAAATCCCCCAAAAAGTCTGCAGGAAAATTCCCCACCCCGTTTTCCTACTCATCAACCATTCTTTATTTGGGATCACAGGGTACCAGCTCCAGCTCCATTCTCAGGGGGAGAAAGAGAGAGAGACTTTTGGCTTCATGCAAGGAAAACAGCAGAAGCAGCAGAAGTCTTTCTTTCTCTCCCCCAAACTCCACCAGAAATGAGACTTTGCTGGCGCAGCCTCTTGGAGCAGGAGGCCTTGCAGGGTCCCAAAGACTCATTTCTGGTGGAGTTTGGGGGAGAGAAAGAAAGACTTTTGCTGCTTTCCTTGCATGCAGCCAAAAGTAGAAGAAGAAAGAAGCAGAAAGAAGCAGCCTGGTAGCCAAGCCAGGCACGTGGGGTGTGTGGAGCAAGTTCCCCCCTCCGCTCTTTCCCCCCTCCCCTCACCACCTTGTGTTCTTCGCAATGCAAGTGACACAAGCCTTGTGTTCCCATGGGCATGTGGGCAACACAGCCCTTGTGTTCCCGTGCAGCCTTGATTAATTGCTTTGGGGGTGACATTTCTCTACGGACCGGACCACCAAAATTTTCTCATGGACCACCAGCAGTCCCCCGGCCCACTGGTTGACGACCACTGATCTCGACCAGGGGTGGGCAGCTGCAGTCCCTTCACAACCCAAAGATGCTTTTTCAAGAGGCAACTGGACTTTCTGGAAATAATGTTACTATTGTTATTATTAGAATAGATTTGTCACATGTGTCACAGGAATATTGTTTCCCAAATCAACACAGATGATAGCATGGAACAGATTACAGGTAGCCCTTGACTTACAATTATTTGTTGAACAACCATTCAAAGTTATAATCATCATCATTTAACAACCCCATAATCCTTTGCAGAATGGAGTCTGGGCAACTGAATGGAGCAAGCAGAGTGTTTTAATGGCTGGATGCCTTTCTTGTCACCAATGCAGAGTTTTGTTCAGCAGATAAATTCTCAGTGTGCCCAGAGTGAGAAATATCTGCCTCTCCCTGGGATCAAGCTCACAGCTTACTGGTTGTGAGGCGAGAGCTCCACCTCTAGGCCACCCCACCACTCTATTCAAAGTTATAATTCCCCTGGGAAAAAATGTGTGACAAAGATGCTTTTTCAAAGGGCAACTGGACTTTCTGGAAAGTTGCTATTTCAAGAGAAATAGCAGACCAGACTTTCCAAAAAGCATCTTTAAGACAACCATGACCTGCATATCTGAGAATCTCCATAGATATTTACAACCTGTGGATTCAACACTCAGAATTCCCCGAGCCATTCCCAAGAGCATGGGTGGCGCAGGAATTCTGCAAAATGGTAAAGGAGCCACAGACACCCACTCCTCATCTGGACACTTCTGAGTTCTGGTTGATTGAATCTGAACAGATCACCTGAACAAACAAGAGCAGTTTCCTGTTGTAAGTTTCCAAGTGTTTCTGGGCAACCTCAGATTTCTGCAACTGCTCGTTCACTGAGGACAGAAGTTTCTTCAGTTCTAAGGCATCGCTCTGATTTTGGGGGGGGGGGGAATAGAAAAGGAGAGAAAAGATAGAAGGATGAGGTTGGAAGAGAAGATGACTAGTTTTAGATTAGCAATTTGACACACGTTTACTCCCCTGGCTGTTTACAAAATAAATTTTGCTCCAGAACCAAAATGTTAGTAAAAATATGATGGTGACACAGAGAAGGGTTTTGTTATTTTGTAATTGAGACTGAAGATGGGCATTTAATGTCGTGGTACAAGGTGCAAGTAAACTAAACTAAATTAGAGTCCGGAATTGTTACAAAGCAAAAACATCCATAGGTTGTTTCTACTGTTTTTATTATACACTGTTTTTACTTTATTCATTGCTCCGGATTCCTTCAAAACTGATTGCATTAATTTTAGGGACAAAAATGTAAAATAGTTCTGTGGTTATTTAGAAACTGCTTCTAGACTTTCTGAAAGGAAAAAAAAAGGTAATATTTTTGTCTTTGCATCTTGACAATTAAGTGGGTTATTATTGTAGAAAGGGCTGGTGGTTATTATTTGGTATAACTGAAAAAATGATACTATTAACTTTATTATGTATCTTACTGCACCAAAATAAGTTATTCCTTTTGGTTTCTTTATTTCTTTTCCTCCCTTCACTTGCTTTATCTCCTCTATTCCCTTTCCTTTCTTTCCCATTTTTCCATAACCATTATTTCCATTGGTATTTTATTCTTTATTTCTATTTGTATCTAAACTCCAAGCAGGAGCAGATTGCTAGTTGAGAAGATGCTTCATCAGTGGTTAGTTGGGAAGGTGCTCCATCAGTAGAAGTTTTTCGGAAGAGACTGGACAGCCAATTGTCTGGAATGATATAGGGGTCTCCTGCTTGAGCAAGGGGTTCGACTAGAAGACCTCCAGGGTCCCTTCCAACTCTGATATTCTGTGAAGATTCCTGTGCATAGGCGTGGGTAGCAATAAATCAATTTACTTGGATCTTCAGATTTGGATCTGATCTTCCATGCATGTCATTTCTTGAGCTACTTAAGGTACAACCTATGACCACAATTGAGCCCAACCTTTCTGTTACTAAGTGAAACATTTGTTAAGTGAATTTTGGTCCATTTTATGACTTTTCTTGCCACAGTTAGACTAGAATGAGAATAGAATAGAAATGGATGTGGAAGGGACCTTGGAGGTCTTCTAGTCCAGCCCCTTGCTCAAGCAGGAGAACCTACACCATTTCAGACATGTGACAGTGATGGAGCACCCACAACTTCTGGTTGATTATAAGATAAGTTATAAGACGAGGACTACCTGTAAATGATATGCTATAATTGTACTTTTAACACTGCTGTTTTAACTTTGATCATTAAATGAGCTGAGGAAAGTTGAGGACCACCTGTATAGTTTTTAGCAGCTTGAGAAGGAAAACCCAGGTCTAAATCAAATGCACACATCTTGATAAGCCACGATATGAATTACAGAGTTGGGCTTTTGCAGGCTGCTGTGTTTTGTAAAGCGTGGTTTATAAGTTAACATTTTCAGTAAACTCTGCCAATTGTGGCTTATTCAATGAATCTGTTGTGGCCTATCGGCTGCTGGCCCCTCCAGCAGCTGAATCAGATGAGGAGGAAATGTGGAAGTCAGGGTCAGCATCCGGGCAACCCGGGAGCTCCAAGCGGGAAGAGGGAATGGAACTGGCAGTGAGAGAGACAGAGGTGGAGCCTGGGCTGTCCTGGGCTGGACTCTCAAACGGAGAGTCAAAAGCTCCCAAGTCTGGAGGTGGCTGATGAGGAAGAGGTGGAACAGCTGGGTACAGTGCCTGGTGCACAGATGTGGAGAAGGCAGAGGAGAGGAGAGCAGCAGGAATCTATGAGCCGGTTCTTGGGAAGGAAGAGCCACCGATGCTAGTGAAGGGGGCTGAGATGAATAGCAACTATTCATCTCCCTGCTGGACAGACTTGTTAGCCTGGGTTAAAGAGCAACTTTTTGCTGGGGCTGCTGGCGCTCCTAATAAAGGAAGTATAGCTTCAGCTTCAGAGGGTTTCTTGTGTTTGGGGAGCTGGGTCAGAACACAATCCTTATGCAAGACAACCACAGTGCAAGGAAGGAAACCAGATGGTTCCTCTTGTTTTGGCCTGACCTCTGCTTCCAAAAGCTCCTTGTTCTTCTTCCCCATCAGCTGGGATTTCAGCTCCATGATCTCAGCTTCCAACAGATGGATGACTTCTTCATAATCCTGCTCTGCGCTCTGGGCTCGCCACCGAAAGACTTCTGCGGCTTGTAACTTGTTCTGTAGACATTGGTTCTCTTGGAGGAAGTTCAACGCCTTCTAAGATTTGGGTAAGAAGAGGAAAAGAGATATAGAGGTCATGGAGTATGTGAAAATGACCTTGGGGGATAGGAGGAAGAGCTGCAGACTAGGCAACCATTAGATAAGAGACAGTGGAGCCCACAGAACGAAACCGGGCATGGCAAACATTTCAAAAGGAACTTTTCCTGGTTTACTGGAAAGTAAAAGGAAAGGAGGGGAGAATGAGACCTGTAAGATTCTGTTACTACAACATAACAATAAGGGGGTGTGATGGCTCAGTGATGAAAAACACTGAAAATAGATCAGCTGGAAAGTTGACAGCCAGGGTTGGAAACCTCAGTGCCACACAATGGGGTTAGCTCCCATTCTTGCCCCAGCTCCTGCCCACCTAACAGTTCAAAAGCATGCAAATCATTATCTTTTAACAACCCCATAATCCCTTGTGGGATGGAATCTGACCAATTGAATGGAGCTAGCAGACTGTTTACTGGCCAGATGCCCTTCCGTCATCAATGCAGCGTTTTGTTCAGGAGATTTATTCTCGTGCCCAGAGAGAGAAATATCTCCCCCGCCTAAGATCAAACTCACAGCCTCCTGTTTGTGAGACAAGAGCTCCACCTTTAGGTCATCACACTACTCCTTCAAAAGCATGCAAATGCGAGTAGATAAATAGGTGCCACTTCAGTGGGAAGATAACAGCATTCCATGCAACTTGGCATATATTCATGCTGGCCAAATGACCACGGAAACATCTTTCGACCATGCTGGCTCTCTCATAACCCCTTTATGTTTTGTCTTGCAGGAAGTCCTCTTCAACTGAGAGGTGGTAGCCTGTCAACCCTGAAGCTGACCTGACCAGAGTCATATTGGGGCTCCAGGGTTGCCACTATTTCTCATAGCCACAGAAACTAGGACCAAACATAATGGACATAATTTGCAGCTACCTACGGTAGGTTTTGTTTAAATATAAGGCAAAAATTTTTGATACAGGAGTAAGGTGTGTCCAAGAGTGGAGTTATTTATCTATAGGTGTTGTGGGTTCCCTACCTTGTAAGATTTTGAAGAGGAGATGGAACCACTTCTCATGGATGGTTAAATTGGTTTTCCTAGACACTGTAGAAGGTTGGACCAGATTATCCTTGAGGTCCTTTTCAAGTCTACAATTCTATGGTACTTGCCTTCTCAATCTCTGCTATTAAAAGAGGGAGAAGGATTAGAGCAAGAAAAGATCTTTGGAAGGGAGAGTTCCAGTTTGCAAGGCTTTGGCAGTGGCAGGAATCCGCGATTGTGCACAGTTTCTGCTGCACTCGCCACTGGAGTGCCCCCAATCCAGCTGGATTTGGGGGCTATAGTTACCCCTGAAGATAGGGGAGATCCAGCAGGGGTCTGGGGGAATCGCAACCCCCCTCCTCAGCTGGCTTAACTCCCTTTTCCAAAAGCAGTGGAACGGCGGTCAGCAATGGCCGCCACAAAGAAGCTTTCATCCGGATAAGAATGTGCAGGAGGAAACTGAGAAAGTGAAAGTTTTTGGCCAACTGGGATAATAAGTAACATTTAAATACCCTGGAATTTAAGTTTCATTAAAGATACATCGTTCCTGACGAAGACAGAAAAAGCGGCGAATGAAAGTAAAAAGGGAAAGTTTGTTTTTTCTCACTCTTCTTCCTGATGGTGATAGCAAATGAATGGAGAAATCAGAAAAACCCATTTTGGCATCGGCAGGTAATTAAATTGGAAAATTAAAGCCAAAGGGACAATAAAGATTTATGAGCATTGGGGAAAAAACAACAAAAAATCTTTTTTACTATAAGTGGGAAGGGAGAGGAAAAGAATCAATATTAAGATTTTGTTGGAGAAGGCTGCATGGAATTTATAAGATCAGAGCTAAACTGTTACAATATTTCTAAAAGATATATTTTAATTGGAG
Organism: Laticauda colubrina; assembly: GCA_015471245.1. NCBI lineage: Eukaryota > Metazoa > Chordata > Lepidosauria > Squamata > Elapidae > Laticauda > Laticauda colubrina. Next base: position 1,838,387 of record BLBF01000067.1, read on the forward strand.
CTTTGTAACTGAACTATAACCCCAGGAAGAGAAAGTATAAAAAGAAGAAAGTGCTAAATGAAACAGTCTGTGTGTATTTGGATTGCTTGGTGACTTTGGGGCTTTTGGAAATCATTATTTGAAAGACTAAAAACATTTGGGTTGTCTAAAAAAAACTTTTCACAATAGCACTACTTGTTGATGAACTGAAAATTGAATTTAAAAAGCTAAAAGAAGAGGAACAAGAAGGGAAGGGCTCTTCTGGATCTGTTTTCCATTTTTTAGAAATAGTGATTTTTACTTACCAGAAACTACAAGAACAAGAAGACTGGGATGAAGAAGAAGTCATCTTTAATGAACAAACAACTTTAGCCGGGGAAGAAAAGGGAAAGAGGGGAAAGAGAATGGAGAATTTAAGACTTAAAAAAACAACCAAAAAAAGGGAAAAATAAGGTGAAAAATCGATACAATGTCAGAAAGCAACAGAAAAGAGGAATACAGAAGAAGGTAGATATTAAGAAGGTGGAGATTAAGAGACAAGGGGGTGAAAAGACAGGATTGGAGAAGAAAGGAAAGGAAAAAGGGAAGAGAAGTTACAAAGGTTTAAAACAAGATGTAAAGAAACAAGATTTATTCAGAGATAGTGGGTAAAAATATGATTAAAAAAGAGATTCTGCAAAGTACATAAGATTGTATTGTTGTATTTATATTTGAAATAATGTTAGAAAACTGGATTTATGGATTATTATTTAAATTATATTATAAACTTATTACTCTTTTTTATTTTATAATATAGTATGTAGCTTTAGAATGTACTAAGCAGAATCAGAATGAAAAGTATATATTTTATATGTTAAATTTAGGGGAAAGATTTAAAGGTGTCATACTTCAATCAGTGATTACAGGAGAAATTTTGTGTTAAGATAATAGAAAATTGAAATAGAACAGACAAAAGATATACGCATAATGATTTAAATTGAGATGAAATATATAAAATAGAATTAAGAGAGTGAAAAGAGGGGAGAAGCTATATAGAAAATGTTGAAAGGTAAATAAGATATGAAATGGGATAAAAAGAGAGCATGAATTCAAATTTATGTCTGTACAAAAAGATGTAACCTGGGACTAAGCCGCTTTTCAAAAAGAAGTTTTATGTTTTGATGTTTTGTGTTTTGTTTGTGTATGTTTGTTTATTGAAAATCAATAAAATTTTTATTAAAAAAAAGATCTTTGGAAGGGTGATGATCAGGATTAATGTCTGGGGATGGTGGAAAGGAACATAGACACATTTGATAGAAGCCATGAATTGAACTTGATTGAAGAAAGAACACTGTTTAGAGCTTGTAAAAACCCCCCACCATATATCCAATTCCCCTTTACGGAGTCTGAATTTGATGGTGACTCTAGCTTCATCTGTCAGGAAGACAGGTAGTCCTCGAATTTTGATCCCAAGTAAGCCTCCAATTTCTGTTGCCAAGCAAGGAAGCTGTTGAGTTTTGCCCCATTTTACAAATTCAGGGCCAGTTCTTAAAGATAATCCCTGGAGTTCTTAAGAGAATTGTGTGGCTATTTTTAAGTGAATCTGGCTTCCCCCATTGGTTTTGCTTGCCGCTACAATTAATGATCACATGACCACGTGACAGCGCAACCATCATAAGTACATGCCGGTTGCCAAGCGCTTGAATTTTGATCATGTGACAGAAAGGATGCTGCAACAGTTGTAAATTTAAAAGCTGATTAGCATTCCAACTAACAAACTCCAAACCAATAAACTCTGAGACAAGCATTTTCTCAATGTTCTATTTTATTAGAGTTGCCATATTGTCATATCTGGGAAAACCTGAATCTGAGAATTCCAGGTTTTCCCTTCCCAAAAGAGAAATCAAAGATCCATCCCCTGCACCCAATCAACCACCGTCCCAACTGGAGACATCCTTCCAGACACTCCCCTCCAGGTGCAGGGCAACATGTCCTTGACTCTCTGAGAAAGAATGTTGTTGAGTCTAATCTTCTACCTTTCTACTAAATCCCCCTTCCCAAATTCCCAGGCACAAAATGTGGCAGCCTTGAAGCTTCCAAGTAAAAATGCAATGTACTAACCCTCCACCCCCATCACAATGCTGACTGTGCCATAGAGTTTATAGAGGGGGAGAAATTACCAAAACCAAAAATGTACACCATCACTCCTAAGGAAATGAAGAAGCTACGGAACTATATAGACACAAACCTCGCCAGAAGTTTCATCCAACCTGCAAAATCCAGAGTGGCTGCACCCATACTAAAGAAAAAGAAGATGGGCGGTTTCATCTATGTATTGATTTTAAGGGGTTTAATTGCATGAGTATTCATAACACGTACCCCCTCCGTTCATGAAAGACATGTTAGGACACTTAGCAAAAGGGAAAGTGTTTACCAAATTAGATCTCCTTGAAGCATATTACAGAATCTGCATCAGAGAAGGAGATGAATGGAAGACTGCTTTCAACATCCCCTTATGCAATTTTCAATTCAGAGTAATGCCATTTGGACTACAAGGAGCCCCAGGGGTCTTCATGCAATTCATAAATGAAGTCTTACATCAATATCTGTATAAAGGGGTCCTGGTTTACTTGGTGACCTTCTTATTTATAATGAAACTCTAGAAGAACACATCAAGTGAGTAAGAAAAGTATTAAAAAGACTGTTAGATGCAAAGCTGTATGTGAAGCTATCCAAATGCAAATTCCATAAAGAGTCGTTGGATTATCTTGGCTACTGTATTTCAACTCAGGGGATAGAAATGGATCCAGCCAAAGTGAAAGCTGTCGGTGCTTGGGCCCCTTGAGGTGGAGATTTATGTCATCAAGCAACATTGAATTACTTATATTGGAGAATGTGACTTTTGGGGGTTATTTCTAACTTTTAATATTGTGGGGTAATTCTGGGTTGTGTCAGATCCAGAATTACCATGGACTTTGCCAATTTGATGCTTTCCTAAATAAAAGAATTTGCCTTGGAAGTTGGACTTTGTTCTTTTCTTTTTAAATGGATTTCATCACTTGGAAACCTGACAAAAATATGGCTTCCAAGGCTGACAAGTCCCTTTCTTCAGTGGATAAGTCCCTTTAAATAAATTGTTGTAAGTCAAGGACTACAGAGACCTAGCCTTGGGAGCCGTTGTCACCATCGTAAAGCCTTAATTATGTACATCTTCAGGTCAATGAAACAGAGGTGTACAACCAGTTTCCATCACTGACCTGATTCAATTTGTGAAGCTCATCTTCCGTAGACTTCTTATGGCTTTCCACCTCCTTCAGGAGAGACTGGGGAGGAGGGGGGGAGGGGGGAAGGGTTACAGTGTCATCAATCCAGACAGTGCTTTCTAAAAATAATAATGATCAAAATAATAATCCCCATTCCAGTGGACTTGTGACTTCATGTTCATCAAACCTTCTTCGAGTTTGGTCATGGTCTCTAACTGTCAGGAAACTAGTGTCAACTTTGGAAGCCATATTTTACTCAGAAGCTTCGAGACTGCCACATTTAGTGCCTGAGAAATTGGGAGGGGGGATTTGTTAAAGAGGTGGAAAATTAGACTCAATAACATTCTTTTTTAGAGAGTCAAGGACATGTCACCCTACACATGGAGGGGAGTGTCTGGAGGGATGTCTGCCGTTGGGACGAAGATTTGATTGGGCCATGTGATGAATTGGTGGGTGCAGAGGATGGATCTTTGATTTTCTTTTGGGAAGGGAAAACCCAGAACTCTCCAATTTAGGTTTTCCCAGATGTGCCAGTATGATAACTGTAATAAATGGGATTTTGAGGAAATTCCTGCCTCAGAGTTTATTGGGTTGGAGTTTGTTAGTTGGAACGCTCACAGCTAGGCTGGTCTACCTTGCAAGGCTCACCATGGATTTCTGATCTTTTCATAGTTAGTCAGAAAAGGTGACTTCTTGATTTTGACAACCTTAGAACAACATTAGCTCTCTTCCTACTTTCAGTTATGTATAATATAGTTAAATTTACATGATGCTACGTCTCGCGGGTAATAAAGATTTGGAAAAAAAATCTTCCTTTCATTGTGTACAATCTTTCAGTTGCTTTAATGACATCTTGTTTTTTTATAATGTATTCAGTTATAATTTCATCTTTTTAAGCTTTTGTTGGGATTTTAAACTGCTGCTTTGGACTGTAATGTAGATGTTCATCCATCTGTCCACAAGGACCAAATTGCTATATGTTACTTTATGGAGGGTTGGTTTAGGTGCTGTGGTGGCACAGTGGTGAGAATGTAGTATTACAGGATAACTCTGCCCACAGCCTGAAGTTTGATCCTGATCCTCTCAAGGTGGACTCAGCCTTCTATCCTTCTGAGATCAGTAAAATGAGGACCCAGATTGTTGGGGGGCCATAGACTGACTCTGTAAACTGCTTAGAGGGAGGCTGTAAAGCACTGTGAAGCGACATATAAGTCTAAATGTTGCTGCTATTGCTATTATGCCAATGACCATCAACTTACATGAAATTAAGCCTTCTGGTTGAGACCCTTACCTTCAGCCTCTGAACTTCCTCCTGTAACACCACCATTTCCAGCTGTAGGTTATCCAGCTTCTCATTCTCATTGGAACTGAGAGAATCAGACATCTGTAAAGAGAAGTTAGTGCAGCCAAGAATGCTTATGAGTAAGCCAAACTAAAGTATACTTCAATTTCTGCAATTGTTCTTCATATGCTTCAGTCTCCAAGACCTTAATCATTTTAGTTGCTTTTCTCTGCACTTTTTCCAAAGCTTCTACATCTTTTTTGTAAATTGGTGACCCTAAACTGGATGCAGTATTTTAGGTGTGGCCTTACTAAGGCTTAATAAAGCAGTACTAATACTTCACGTGATTTTGATTCTATGCCTCTGTTTATGCAACAAAGATTGCATTAGCTATTTTGGCTGCTGACACACACTGCTGGATCATATTTAAGTGATTATCCATTTGGATCGTCCCTTTTTGGGGGGCGAGCTGATTCCTTGAGTAACCATGCAAGGCTTTAAAAGTAGTAACCAACAATCAAAATAAACATAGAAGAGTGCAGTAAAACTTTGGGTAGTTCAACACTAACCGGAGAATGGAAAGCAGATGTGTCCAGCAAAGTAGCTACTTCATGAGGGCTGAAAAGCGCAGAATTTGAATGGAGCTCCGAGTCTTCTTGTGGTAGCAAGTCCTTGAGAACATGGAGGAAATCTGGATTCGAAAAGAAAGGAGGGACTCAGGCAAACCAGAAGGGCTGGCAACGTGATCTTAATTTATCAGAAAGTTCAGAAAACATCATCTCCTCTCTGCTCATAAAGGTGAAGGTTCCTCTTGTACATCTCTGCTAGTCATTTCCAGCACTAGGGAGCAGTGTTCATCTCTGTTACAAAGCTGAAGAAGAGGCAGCACTGTCCGAAAATGTCTCCGTGATCATGTGACCGGCAGAACTAAACGCCGAAGGCGCACAGAACACTGTTACTTTCCCACCAAAGTGGTCCCGACTTGCATTGTTTTACATGCTTTCGAACTGCTAGGTTGGCAGAAGCTGGGACAAGTAACGGGAACTCACTCTGTTGTTATGCGGCGCTAGGGATTTGAACCGCCGAACTGCTGACCTTTCTGATTGACAAGCTCAACGTCTTAGCCACTGAGCCACCACGTCCTACTATGAGTCTCTGCTCATAAAAATGCTGAATTCAGGAGAATTACCTCCCCAGGTATCCATTAGAGGGAGGTCTTGCTCAACTTCTCAGTCAATGCTGACATAAGCAATCCTGGAACAGACTCTTTTGCTTGCTAAAGCAAAGAAATTGGGAAGAACTCTCCAAAAATTAGGTCTACTCTTCGAATTAAAGGCATCTCTTCTGAAACTCTTTTCTACCACCAGGTTGCCTCTCTCAACACAGCATGCATCTTTCCTACTCTTGGAGATGTACCCCAACCATCTGGCACAGCTATTGCTTATTCTAGCTGGGGATTAAGATAGTCAAAGCCCATCAGATCTGTGGGGTTCATTTCAGGAAGGCTGCAAAAAAAAAGTAAAAATAAATTCACTAATAAAACCCAAACAAAGAGCCAAAGATCTAGAGCAGGGCAACTTTAAGACTTGTGAACTTAAGCTCCCAGAATTCCTCAGCCTGCACTGATGTGTGGATTTCAACTCTTTCATCTTAAAGTCTGTCGAGATCTTCAGTCATCCAGGTCCTGATTGTCCCAAAGGTGCTTTTTTCAAGAGGCAACCGGACTTTCTTGTTTTTTCTTGGAAGATGTTTTACTTCTCATCCAAGAAGCTTCTTTAGCTCTGACTGGATGGTGGGGAATGGGAGGATTTATACTCCTTGCAGACAGCTGGGCATTTTCATCCTTTTTCAGGGTCACTGAAGCATTTCGTGGTTTATCTGTGTCCTTTTAGCGATACAGTTTGGGATGGACACCCTTTGAATGGTGTGGGAATAGGACGGATTTCCAGAGAAAAAAATTGCAGACTACAGGAACCAGGAACTACTAACTCAGGTGACCCTGAGGATATAGAAGTTTCAGACCTGCAAGATTGATGTTATCTCTTCAAGGCAGTCTAGACATGAATACTAGCTCTATCTCACCTATAAAATTACATTAACAGAATCTTGAAAGCTGAAAGTACCTCTACATTTTTTTCTCACCTCCATAGGCTACTGTGCCTTGGGAATCAATTGTCAGTCTCTGCCGTAACTGCCTTTTCTTCTCTTCACTCATATCTAGGTTTAAGTACTGTAACATCTGGAAGCCAAAAAACAGAATGTGAGAAGAATGGGGAGGGAAAAAAAATGAAGAAATGCTGATATTCATTTAGAAATGTGGTCTCACTTTCCTGGTATCTCCATTCACATTCTAGACAGCCTCCATAAGGTTGTAGATCCAGGATTTTGAGCTATGGCCATGCAGTCTGGGGGATTTTGGAGCTGAAATCTACACCATTGGAGGAGTCTCATGTTAAGTAAGGGTTTTTTTGCTACATCCACAGTCATCTTTAAGATGGAAACCTTCTGGAGAAATCAGCTCTGCATCAAGCCTGATCAAAATGGAAGACTTCCTTAAAAGTGGACCTGACTCCATTGCAGGGCCTTTAGGAAAAAAAGCAATGGGTGGAGGTGCCATGTACCCATGGGAGCCTGAATCTGAGGAGGAAGACGAGCTAGAGCTGGAGTCAAAGGAGACTGAGGGGGCAGCTTCATTGGCTTTGGAAGAATGTGGGGAGCAGGTTGGCCAGGATTCTTCAGGAATGGGACAGCTTGCTATCAGGAAGGAACTGGGCCAGGACAACCAAGAAAAGGCAGGCAGTGAAAATGAGGAGCAACGAAGCTCAGGTGATGAGTAAGGACTGTGCCCTCTTGATCCATGAGCACAGAGAGTGGAGAGGAGATGGGAACAGTGCAGGCCAACCCAACAACTTGGGAGGAGAGCACCCCACTTCTCTTCACCTGGGGATTGAGATTTAAGGAGATGTTGTAGGGAGGGGCATTTGTCAGGAACAAATGCTGAATCCATGGACTTTTGTGTGCCACTGCTGACGTTTGGAGTTTCCTGGACTTCTTGCTTTATTTCTTGCTTCCTGGATTAATTGCCTTGTTCCTTTGGTTCCTGGACTCATTAACTTATTCCCTTGTCCTGCTGGATTTCTTGCTTTGCATCTGTTGGGCTCACAGCATTTTGCTGGATTATTTGCAAGCAGAGTCTGCAGGATGTGTGTGTGATTATTTTGTTCTGGGACTTCCATAACATAGGAGCATTTGGGGGAAAGTTGGAGCAATAAAGGGGTGATTTGAACTATCAGCTGAGTGTGTTTTCTCTGTGCCTTGCCCCGTGTCATCGCAGAAGGTTTCCAAGTTATGGATCATGGTTTGGAATCAATACATGTTCTTCATTCCAAGCCATGAAATTAATCCATTAAAATATAACCTGAAGAAATATTACAGGTGCATAAAATGTGCTTAGAAAATGATGATAACTTGGCCTCCCAAGATATTAAAAAACCAAGTCCTTGAATTCAATGAAATTTAAATTAGTTAACTTATGACGAAGGAGCCTTCATCAATCCTAGATTCAAATCCTTTAATTTGTCTGCAATCACTGTTTGGGTTGGACTCACCAATTCAAGTTTGCCATCCTTGAGACGAACGTGAGGGTCCAGGGGTACTTTAGGCTTGTGGGTTGAAGATGATTCCTGGCTTGAAGGAGAAGCAGGAGCTGTAAGGAAGAGAAAGAATGAACAGAGTCAGCCAACTAGATACGTCTAGCCTAACAAAAAGAAGGACTGGGGTGACTTGATCGCAGTCTTTCAGCGGGAGTCAACCAGTGGTGAAATGCTACTGGTTTGGACCGGTTCATCTGAACCAGTAGTGAAAAAAGGCTCCAACAATCAGCTGAGAGGAGAAGGAAGAGAAAAGTGCAGGATCGGTCCTCCCACATAACCCCTGTGCTTTTATCTTCTTTATCCTCTCAGCTGATTGGTGCAGCGGGGCCTCAGCTGGTTTTGGAAAGCTGCGCACATGCGCATTAGGTGCACGATCACTGAACCGGGAGGGAAACTGGTAGAATCCCACCACTGGGGTCAACTATTATCTAAAACATCCAAGGGTAGGACAAGAAGTAACAAATGGAAGATGAACAAAGAGAAACCCAACCTAGAATTAAGGAGACCATTCCTGGCAGTGAAACAATTAGCCAGTGGAATGGCTTGCCTCCAAAAGTTATGGATGCTCCATCACTGGATGTTTTCAAGAAAAGATTGGACAGCCATTTGTCAGGTTGGTATGGGGTCTCCTGTTTGAGCAGGAGATTGGACTAGAAGGCCCCTTCCAGCCCTAGCATTTTATGATTCTAACTTTTCTTTCTTCAGGTACCACCCAAAAGAACTTTGGGAAAGTATTGGAGGCAAAAGATGACTGAAAATAGTTGCGCCCAAGGTAAAAATTGACTGTGTCCAAAGTAAAAAAAAAAAAAACATTTTACCTTTAAATCTGATCAACTTTCAATTTTTTTTCATCCCATCTCTCCCACAGAACCCAGTTCTTCTATACTTAATGTTAAAGTGTTCAGCAACAGTTGATAGCAGTTGAAGACAGCCTGGGCTGCAGGAAAATCTTTAGAAATGGACCTCCAGTTATGCTGTTTACAGAATCCCAAACGTTTTTCCACAACAACTGTGGAGGTAGGTTGGCCCAGAAAAGAGTATTTGTCTATGTGTCAACTTGTAAAACACTCCTATGCCTGTTTCCAAGTTGCCATGAAAAAGAAGGGGAAAAGACCTGAAGGAGTATATGGCAAATAAAATCAGAAGCACATTCCAAGCTTATCTCACAAAGATTGTAACTTAGGCAACGGGTATTCTGCCTGTGAAAAATCCTTTATAGGAGAATGTGATTTTATGACACCCAGCTCATGAATGTATTTTGCTGGAGAATCTGAATTATAGGGGGGTGGGGGAAGACGAGGTTATAGGCAATTGTAAATTACGTGTCTCAGAGTCGGCTTCATACAGGTCATGCCAGCACGTCGCTCCTAATAAATCTTTTGAAGCTTTTTGAAGCTTGGCTCAAGGCTTATGATTTAATTAGGGCAATCACTGGAATCCTGACACATTGGTTCTAAGGCTAAGGAAGGAAGGGCTGGCTCAATGTTCTTCAGTGAGCTTCCATGGATGGGCTTGAACCCAGGTTGCCTAAGTTACAATCTTTGTGAGATAAGCTTGAAATGTGCTTCTGATTTTATTTGCTGTATGATCCTTCAGGTTTCCCCCCCCCCTCGCTTTTCTCATGGCAACTTGGAAACTGGCATAGGAATGTTTTACAAGTTGACACTATGATTGAAGGAGAGGATGGGGATTCAACTTGGATCTCACCATTCTTGGTCCAGCACTGTCACCAATACACCATGGTGGGTCTTTAAGCATTTGGACCCCTGGAAATCACATTGACAGGAATCACAATCACAGGGAATCTCAATCTTCTTTGCACTCTGGAAAGAGTGCAGAGAAAAGCAGCATAGATGATTTGAGGGCTGGAGGCTTAAACATATGAAGAATAGTTGCAGGAATTGGGTTTCTCTGGTCTAGTGAAGAGAAGGACCGGGGAGACATGATAGCAGTGTTCCAGTATTTGTGGTGCTCCTACAAAGATGAGGCGGTGAAACTGTTTTCCAAAACACCAGAAACAATGGATGGAAACTAACCAAAAGGAGAGAAGCGACCTAGAACTAAGGAGAAATTTTCTAGCAGTGACAGCAATCAATCAACGGAACGGCTTGCCTTTGAAAATTGTGAGTGATCCATCACTGGAGGCTGTCAAAAAGAGATTGGACAGCCATTTGTCAGGAAATGTATAGGGTCTCCTGCTCGAGCAGGAGACTTCTAAGATCCTTTCTAACTTTATTATTGTGTGTACTATGTTCTAACAATGGTCTCAGGAGCTGGCATTCACTTTCCTATGATAATCTGATATCCCTCCTAATCCCAGTGCAAAATGTCTTTACCAGAAATGTTGCACTCTGGTGGGCAGACATCTGGAGATGGAGAAGGCACAGGAAAGTGGCTGTTGTGTCTGTTCTGAAAAAAATGAAAAAATGCAGAAGGAGAAAATTAATCAGGGAAGAAATAAAAGAGTGCAAAAAAATAAGGTGAATAAAGAGCTTTCCTCTGGGTCTTCCAAAGGTGCTTTTTCAAGAGTCAACTGGACTTTCTTTGTTTTTCTTTGAAGACGTTTTGTCAATGCCATCTTATGCGTGTTTTGGACCTATGGCAGTAACAGACTGCCATGAACTGTGGGAAGTGGGAATGAATGTTTGGGGAAACAAAAGGAAGTGGTAACTGGTCATTTGCATTCTTCTCACAAAAAGGATACAGGCAGAAAACTCCACACTCTCTTATACTCATGGTGTTACGTAGTTGGGGAATGAAATGTCTGCAAAGCAAGAGCCAAGTTCTGAGAGCATCAAGCACTCAGCAAATGCTAATCTGGTCCAAACCTACTCAAATTTTCTGAAATCAGCCAAGATCAGCTAGATTCTGCAAGGCAGCTTGGTATCCCACAAGATTCAGCGGAGAAGTAGTTTTCCTAAAACACAACCGGAAATGTAGCCTGGTATGACTTTTTCCGAAGCATCCGAGGTTAGATTTGGATTAAGGTTAGTCGTGCTGAGAAATTCTTCACCTCTTACCTCTGTCTCCTGGTGTACTTGGCTTTGCAATGCTGCAGTCTGTTAGTCTGCTCTGAAGATGTTTTAAAACTATTATTATTATCCTGCGCTCTGGGTGTCTAATCCTGTTCATAGCTTTTCTGCCTTGCTCTGGAATTAGATGGGTTCAAAGGCTAGATAAGAACACGTTGATTAAATAAATCAGTGTGTTTCCCTTGCAGAACTTCATAGACTTTCCATCTCAAAGGAAAGACTATGATTAAGAATCTAGTGGTCTGTGGGGTGATTGGCTGTTTTTATAGTAGAATTCTGGTTCCAAAATCCCCCCAAGAAACTAGTCAATCAAGAATGCTGGCGGACCATAAAATAAGCCTGCTAAAAACATTATGTAACTGTAATGGATCAGATGTGTTTACAAACACGCACCAAATAAAAAAAAAAGGAAGGGAGTAGATTGACACGTCTCTGAGTTCCTTAACTCTTCTTCCCGGACTCTCTGTCAGGTCCACCATCTTTGGCTTGGCACCTCGCTGGTATCCTGCCATCAAAGAACTAAGGGGGAGGAATAGGAATGGACAGTAAACCTGTTTGCAGCTTGTGTGGGAATTCAGGAGGGGGAACAGCAGATCAATGTGGGCCCAGTTCATACTTCAAGGCCATTTGCCCTGAGGATGGGAAGTTACCAGCCAAACATCTCAGAGTTCCCAAAACATCTTGGCAATATGACATTGGCTTGTTTTGGACAGGTCATGGGGGGAGGGACAGGAATGAAGGAAGAAAATAGCTTTGTATTGATGTGCAGGAAACTCAGATTCCACCTGATTTTACTTCAATCAGCATCTCTTACTAAAAGTACCTTTCACTTCAACCAAATGGAGTCGAGGGTTTTCTTTCCCTGAGGGATCAGATTGGGGCAGGTCTGACACTTTCTTTTGCAAAGTTTCTCAACCGTGGCAACTTTCAGATGGGTGGACTTCAATTCCCAGAATTCCTTAGCCAGTGTTCCCCATTCAGTAAATTATCTTGGGGAATCTCAATGGCCACTTTTATATATGAACCCCAGGGAGTATTTAACTAAAGTCATCTTGTAGGGGGCATCTCAGAAGAACATTGGCTTTCCACCATTGGAGATGGGGGGAGAGGGAGAGAGAGAGAGAAGCCAATTTGACCCAAAGGAGTTCAGGAGCACCATTTTGTTAGGGAGAATATGGCCAACTTTGAAAGTGAAGAACTTCAGTGGATGAATGAAAATCTGGAGTAGAACTCATCAGGAGTGGAACTCTTACCTCTGGGGACCTCACGTGTACCTTCCACCTGCCAGGAGGAGCCATGCTGTTATCTCCTAGTCTTGTGGACATTGAGTGAGCACTGTTGTTCGCACAGTGTCTTGGATGAAGTTGCCCCCTTCCTAGAATGAAGGCCACTTCTGTGTTTCCTTCATGCCTTGCAAAAAAAAAAAAAAAAGAGCAACTTGCTTATAAGAAGATTGGTGAGAAGGGGTGCTTAAAAGAAGGCAGTTAATAAACCCAGAGGTACAGGTAGTCCTTCAAACAGGTTGACCTGACTTTAGCCGAATTTTGTACCATTTCTAAACAGAAAGCTGATAAGGTATGTCAGGCATGGCTCGTGACGACATTACATTTACATGCGTTGTGAAACCACATCATGGAATCAGGAAGGAGTTTCAGGCCTGTGCCTCATAGCACGTTGTGGTTAAGGTTTTGGTCAGGAAATATGATTAAAGATGATGCCATCAACTCTTCAAGATAAGCCAAATTAACCTTGCAGGAATTCCAAGAACATGATTTTATTTTCTCGATGCAGTAATAGAATCTTGAAATTTGTCCAAGTTTCTCCCTGCCCCGTCTTATACCAACCCAAATCAAGGCAGGCTTATTTTGAGTTTCCTTCTCATGGTTCCTCCCATCTCTGTATAAATCTCTGTGCAACCTCTGTCTAAACTACACCCAAGTCCTCTATTTACGGTTCACTCTTTCTTTCCCCCAGATCAACTCTAATACCCTTAGATATATCTATTCCAACTCTATTTCAGATGTTGTGTTTAAAACCTACAGGGACCCCGTTTGATATAGTGCTTAAGGCACCAGGCTAGAAGCTGGGAGACTGTGAGTTCTAGTCCTGCCTTGGGCACGAAAGCCAGCTGGGTAATTTTGAGCCCAACCCAGGTCACAGGGTTGTTGTGGGGAACATAGGAGGAGGCAGGGTGTGTTGGAGATACCCGCTGCCTCGAGTTATTTGTAAAAATAATAAAGGTGGGATATGAATAAATAAACCAACTCCAAAGCAACACTTTACCTGAATAAATTCTTTGCAACTATCCTTTTAGCCTCCTCGTGTGTAGCACCCACCAACGAGTCTTTATTGATAGCAATTAGCTGGTCTCCGACTTGCAGGCACCCATCCTAAAGAACACAGAGAGAGAAATAACAGTGGGGAAAAAATCAAGCTGAGCAAGGAAAGATAAGAGCAATCTTGTTTCTTCAATTTTCCTTCCTTACAAAGGTCATTATTCCAACCAGAACACACTGAAGGAAGATCCCTGGCTCTGTTCAAAATAGAAATAGCAACAGCACTTAGACTTATAAACCACTTGATAGTGCTTTTACAGCCCCCTCTAAGTGGTTTACAGAGTCAGCCACTTGCCCCACAACAATCTGGGTCCTCATTTTACCCACCTCGGAAGGATGGAAGGCGGAGTCAACCTGGAGCCTGGTGAGATTTGAACTGCCAAATTGCAGGCAGCTGGCAGTCAATGACAATAGTAGTTAGGAGTAGCACTTAGACTTATATACCCCTTTACAGTGATCTTACAGCCCTCTATAAGCTGTTTACACAGTCAGCTTATTGCCCCGAGCAATCTGGATCCTCATTTTACTGACCTCGGATGGATGGAAGACTGAGTCAAATTTGAGCCAGTGAGACTCAAACTGCTGGCAGCCAGCAGTCAGCAGAAGTAGCCTGCAGTACTGCATTCTAACCACTGCACCACCCTTGTTCAAACAGCAATGTATATAACTGAAATCCTGCCAAGTATTTGTCCTACCTTATTGCAGTCTCCTTCCTGTTGAATGTCATGGACGTAAACCATTGGTCCATCTGAACGGTTAGTTCCTCCACTAACAACTAACCCCAAGTCAGAAAACTTTCTTATGGAGATACTTTGGATCCCAGATCCAATGGAACAGCTATAAATAAAGAAGGTGTTCGAAGACGTTAGCCAAACCCTCTAAAATGAAACTAAATATATCTATTCCAGTTCAAAGAACACATTTTGGGAAATGTATCTCCATGTGAAGATTGACTTACAACAATTTGTTTAGTGACCATTTGAAGTTGCAACAGCACTGTCAAAAGGGACTCCTGACCATTTTTCACACTTACAACCATTGTCACCTGATCAGATCCATCGCATTATCTTATCCATGGTCCCAGGATCGAAATTCAGATGCTTGGCAACTGGCTCATGTCTATGATGTAATGTCCCAGGGACTCCTTTTGCAAACATCTGGCAAGCAACATCAGTGGGGAAGCCAGATTCACTCAACCACCACCACTATTAACTTCACAATTGCTGCAATTCGCTTAATGACTGTGGCAAGGAAGGCCATAAAACAGGGTAATGCTTGCTTGACTGCTGTCTCGCCACAGAAATTTTGGACTCAATTGAAGTTGCAAATCAAAGACTACCTCGACAGAAAAATGACCTTCCACCATTCAAGGTATAATGAACGAGCTCGATACCCGTGCTTCTCTTCAAAACTATGTGGTTGGGCTTAGTTTTGAGGGAGGAAAATAAGGAGGAAAAAATTCTGCCTCTGCCTACCAGCATCCTTTGGTATTCACCTGGCTAGCATCCTGTCAGTGTGTGAGAGAGTTGAGGGCTGTTTGAAAACTGAAGCAGTATTTGCTGTGTGAGCAAGAAGGAGACAGCAAGGAGGCTGGGCATGACTTAGCTGAACTGTTCTGTACTAAAGCTGCTTGGTGCTGTGAAACTGAAACTGAAACTCCTCTGCTTGTGTTTTGCATTTGGAAGAGATTTCTTTTCAGGTGGGGAGGAAGAGTAGAATTCCTTAGCATCAGAGCGTAATAACAACAACAACAACAACAACAACAACAACAACAACAACAACAACAATAATAATAATAATAATAATAATAATAATAATAATAATAATATAGGAAATACTAATGCTCTGATGGTCATTTCAAAAAATCCTTTCTTAGTGAGCACCTAGAAGCCAAAACAAACAAAAGCTAAATGTCAAGTTTGTAGGTTTTACGCTTCTGGAGATTTTGTGGTGATGCATGAGTGGTATTTCACTTTTATATATATAGATGGGTTCAGAAGGACAGGTCAAGAAGATTCATGAATGGTTGATATATTTCCCCAGCAATTCAGTACATACTGTGAGATTGAGGGGTGGGTTTGTCCTGGATTTCCAAACAGCATCCCATGGGAATGGGTTGGGCTCAGCAACAGGGGACTCTGGGAACAAGATGAGGACCCAGATGAGGTGCTTCCCAAGGACCTGACTGAAGAAACAGAGTCAAGGACAGCACTGTAAGATGGATGAAGCATTTGGACATCAAGTGGAACTGAATCAAGGCAGCCACTTGAACCAGAGTTCATCTTGTGATTTTTTTCCATTTCTGTCTCAGATCTTTAGTTGTGGTCTTGGTCTTTGTGCCAAGAACCCATACAGCTGTGCACAGCTGCCTGGTGAAATAACCACCCTGACCACAGAGAAATTCTCATGCATCAGAGGGCCCATGGGCACCAGGTGTTGGCAGGACTTCGCTTATTATCCTAGCTGTAGGATTAACATGTTTATTTTGCCTGGATGATGATAGTGTTCTGACCAGGCTTTGTTATTCTTAATAAAATACAAACTGAATTTGAAAGTAAAACCTTTTTTAATGCGACCCTGGGAATTACTTGCATTCCCAACCAAAACTCAATTATACACAGTTCCTCCAGATAAGAGCACGTTTTTCAGTGCTGTCAAATGCTGCCAAGAAACAGAAGTCCAATTAGGCTTACTTAAACCAACCCAAAAAACTAGAAAAAACTAACCAGAGTACAGAGCTCGACAAAGGACTCAGAGATTACTGAACTGCTTTGCTTCCTGCAAAGCTCTTTGTCATTGAGGGCTGACTTTTATCCCTTATGGGAGGCGCAATCACCTCCCAGACTTACTCCCAAGTCGCTCCTTCTGCTTCAGCTGCTTTCACCTTTTAGCAGCTCAGCGCACCTGCACACTGGGAAAAGGCTCCCCAGGGTCCTCTGCCTCGCTGCTGCCAGACTCCGAAAGCTCCGAAGGCAGCACCCCAATCCCAGATGGTCCTGGTCCCCATCCCTGCATCGGATGCAGGACCCTCGTCCAAGTCCTCTCCAGACTCTCTGACTGGTTCCCTTTTGTCCTCCCTGTCTGATTCTGCTGCTGTTTGCACCGGTTGCAGGCGAACCACAACAGATAGTCTTTGTTGGCATCTCGATCAGGGGTGTAGAAGTCAAGGCCTGCGGGGTGGATGTAGCCCATGGGATGCTTACATCTAGCCTGCAGGGCCACCCTGGAAATAACAGAGCAGCCCACGGTGCCTCTGCCAGTGAAAATGGAGCTCACGAGGCCGTATGCGGCCCTCCGGAGCTCTGTTTTTGCTGGCAGAATATTGCAGGAAGCCATCACAGCCAGAAATGGAGCTCGGGAGCCTGTTTTCCCAGACAACCATAGGCGCCCACAGGTTGAGCTGGCCACACCCACTTCAGCCATGCCCCGCCCCCGAGGTCAAACACAACCCTCAGTGAAATCAAGCTTGATACCCCTGATCTAGATCTTCCAATAGCCTCTACAACTCTATTTTCTAATTTGAAACTCATCCCCAAAAGGAATGTGAAGATTGGTTTCACATCCAGTTCCTTGATGGCTTTCCCAAAATAGTTTAATGGCTTTTATTTTTAAAATGTTCAATATTTTTAAATGTTCAATATTCAGTGAATAAAATCAAACCCTCCCCCAAATAAACCCTCACCACAATCCAATTTTCCAGATGCACCTCTCATGAAAAATTGAGGAATTGTGGAGTTTTTAATCATACAGAAGCACACAGAAGACCAGATGAAAAGTCTTTAAACTCACAACACATGAATACACTCAACTAATAGTTTCAACTGGGAAACTGTGAACATCATAGTCCAGAGTTCCCCAACATTTCCAGCTTTGTGGACTGGCAGGGAAGGGAGAAAAGGGTGTGTGATGACCCAGGGTGTGGCACAAAGGCAACACAGTCAGATAATCAGTAGGAGTCCCTTTATTAGCTCCAACTTTGTCTCCAATGTCTTGGTTTCCTTCTGGGCTGGAGAAAAGCTCTCCTAGGAACAGCCTTTGGCTGCACAGAATCAAATCCAAAACATGGTCAGCAAAAGCTGTAACTATAAGTCCCATCAAGGCAAAATGAGGTAATTAATCCAGCAGGGCAAGAGAAGGAATTCCAGATGTGAAGGCACAGCAATAACTTAACACAGTTGGGAAGATGCCAGGAACACAGATAACCAAAGTCAACACAAGATAAACACACATTTGCTCCCAGCAGCTGCCGCACTCAGCCTGCATGTCTCTTAAACTTTCTTCCCAGGTGTGGCTAATGAAGGGAATCAGGGCCCTTTCCTCCCCTGTAAGCCATGCAACTTTCCTCCCCTGTAAGTCATTGCTCCCTTCTCTGTTCCTCCCTGTGTGCCCTAGGATGAAGAGGGGGTGGGCCTGGGTCTTCCTCTGAACTCTCTCTCCCTTATTCTACCTCTTCTTTGACCTGGCCAGCTGGACTTTGCCCTTCCCCAGTTTCCTCCACAGCCAACGGAGCCACACTCCCACTCCCTGTCAGCTGTTTTGGCTCCCCCCTCAGAATCAGATTCTGACAAGGGCATGACAGGGTGGTTCATGTGAGCAGCCTGAAAATATGTGTGTGTGTGTGCAGCTGAAAGGTTGGGGTCCTCGACAAAACTAAATAAAAAAAATGCTAGGAAATTCCTAGAAATTTGATCTTCAGACAAACCAGCCATCAATAGAAATAAACCACATTTAGACACCATTCAAAGGAGACAGTAAAAAAGAAGGAAGAAAGACAGTTAAGAAAAAGAAGGAAACAAAAAGGCCAGAACACTTCCTCTCCAGCAGCCAACATTGAGAGAAGCTTTGAGACTGGACAAAGTAGCAGAAAACAATGCCCTAGTCAAGAAACTGTCAAAAAGAAAACTGCACCCCACCAACGCTAGCAGGGCAGGCTGTTGTATGTAAACATGATACAAACTTCACACTCACTATCACTGATAATGTTACCTAGTTTGGATATGAAATGCAAGCCAACAACCATGCTTAGAAAGCACCAAGGGCACTTCAACTCTGAGCTACAAATATTCTCTTCTATTGGTGCTTCTATTGGTGTATGTACAGCAGAGAGCAATCCCCACTCCCTCCTAGCAATGATGATGTTGCCTAGTTGGGTAATGAAATGTCTGCGAGAAACTCACCAAGCTCAGAGAGCACCAGGGAGTCCATGATAATAGAATCATGCAGGTTTGATTGTTCTGCATCTCCTTCACCTTCTTATATTCCAGTGAATTTGTTTCAGGAAGAGATTGGACTGCAATTTGTCAGAAATGCTTGGGCAGGGGGTTGGACTAGATGACCTACAAGGTCCTTTCCAACTCTGTTCATCTGAATCTGGTGAGGTATCTGCCTGAGTTACTTCTGAAAGTTATCTTGATGTTTTGGACTTTAAAAAAATATTTCAACCCCTCTTGCTTAGACAATGTGTCTTGCATATATCTATCAAGGCCATTTTCCTTACTCTGCACACCGATGACTCTGTCAGGCTCAGATATTGTGATACGTAAAATTGTCAAAATATAAAGCAATGGTAATGCCATTTTTAACCTCTGTGTTAAATCTAAGATAATTTACTGGAATATTATGTAAGAATTCTCTTTTATTTTGTATAATGGTTATACATTTGGCAGGTTATGCTATCCAGTGTCATGTTAATGATGGAGATTACTGAAAATGGAAATGGGTAAACAGGACGCAGAAATAGATGTTATGGTACAATTATAATAGGGTGTTGCATAGGGAGATACATAGCTAGATAGATTGTGAACCTGGCAGAGACTGTATATTTGAATCTGTATATAAACCCCAGCCCTCCTGGGAACCATGTCTTCTGCCCATGAGCAGAATTCCTTTTTGCAAAAGCTTCATAATAAAGCTCTTATGTATTGTTCATGTGTCCCCAGTTGTCTGAATACTTGAATGGTTGATTTTTATCACAGATATGATTTAAAAATCTAAATCCACCCCCACAAGGATTCTGCACACTTCCCCTTTGCCCAGATGAACTTCTTGAGTTGTTTCTTTGTTTTTTTTTCAGTGACTTCCCTCTATTCCATTGACAAGTTTAGTATTATACATACTTACTTCCAGTATTAGAAGTAGGTGAACTCTGTGTAGAACATGTGCTGCTATGAGATCCAAATTTTATTAGCAGTTCAGAGAATTCCTTGCTGAACAAGAAAAAGAACATGACAAAGAATATGATACCTACATCAGTCTTCATTTTTTAAAAAAATCAATCACATCCATCTGGATGTGATTTATTATTATTATTCTTTCATTAGGTTTTCTCAGGAACTCACATTTGCCAGCACATTTCAAAGGCAGCAATATTAATGCAACAAAATCAATAGTTTGCATTCGGCTATTGTACAAGACAGTAAATTTGGCAGTATTTAAAATTAGATATTCTAGAGCAACCTCAGCAATTTTAAGATGAGTAGATTTCAAGTCCCAGAGCCCCGCACAGCCAGCAAGCTGAGGTTTTCTTGACTTTTTCAAAGGTGTTTTACCCTTAGAAAGAGGGATTGGTCCCAGGAACCCAGCGAACTTTGTGGCTAAGGCAGGATTAAAACTCACAATCTTCCACTTTCTGGCCTGCTGCCTTTAACCACTACACCAAATTGTCAAGAACAATAGAGGTAGTCGGATACCGCCATATAATCCCTAAGAAAAACAAGAAGAAGTAACTATCCTTTATCCCAACATCTGGTGTTTTGATGCTGTTTATTCTGCCTTTTAAGGAATTATTCCTCATTTTAGTCCTCCTCCTCCTCCTCTTCCACCACCACCATCACAACTACAAAAACAACCTTCATTTTCCCTGGCCATGAGTATAACATTAATGCCACTTGTAAAACAGCTGAGGAACCAGTGCTATTTTATCAGCCACTATCAGCCTTCCAAATAAATTATTCAAGAGAAACAATGTTAAAATTAAAGAGACTGTCACCACATTCAATTTTGGCTTTGGGATGTATTTAGGATGAGCCCACCCTGCTTGGAAAAACCAATCATAAATAAAGCAACTAAATAAATGTAAAGATTACATATAATTGAATGAAGGGCTGCTCATGTTGTAATGTATTTGTCTCATTTTATTGGTCTTGCAATGTTTGTCTGATTTTTTGGGAGCTCTTCTGAGAGCAAATCTGAGATATACTACTGACTGAATATGTTTGAGAAAATAATTAAGAGGATGTAAAACAATCACAAAATTAATACATCCTGTTAAATGAAAGCAATGTCACTTGAACACAGTAGGAGAATTCAGCAGGTTCACACTGGTTCGGGAGAACCGGTTGCTAATTTTTTGTGCAGTTTGATGAACCAGCTGAATAATGTGCCTCGCCATGCCCGGCTCAGCCTTGCCTCTCTCCTCCCCTCCCCACTACTCCTTGCCCTGCTACCTGGCCACTTGCCCATCCACCCAAGGCTACATGGAATGGCTGGGAGGGGAGGGGCAAGGTGGGGAGGGGAGAGGCAAGGCACCCCTCGATGTGAGTGATGTTGAGTTGGCCATGGCCACCCAGTCACATGACCATCCAGCCACACCTACCCAGCTGATCATTAAGGCAGAGAACTGGTTGTTAAATTATTTGAATCCCACCATTGCTTGAATACCATGTGACCTTATACAGAATAAACCTGATAGAGAATTGCTTCCAAAGAGGTCCATTGCCCATCCTAAATATAAAAAAAAAAACCAAAGACCTACCGAGCATCATCATCTCTGGTGACAAGAAGGCGCATATAGTTGGTGCCAGAGGCTGCCCTTAATATATCCACAGCTCTGCGGGAAGTTAAGAAGCAGGAAATGTATTAGGACCTGCAGTTGATGCTCTTCAAAAAATAATAATCAGCTTCCACCCAAAAACATCAGCAATCATCATTTTTAACAAAATCTGTTGGATAGTTTGATTGGATTTGGTCCGGTTGACTATTTGAACTTTCCCAAGCTAACCAGATGACTTAAAGATGCAATCATCATATAATGTGCTGTCCCAAATAATTATTTTGTAATGGATGAAGTGAGATGCTCCCAGTTTTAATTATGTCCAACTGCTTCTTCAGATCTTTTAATATGGTACCAACTTTGTCTTAACTATTATTGATATCTCTATGACTTTCTTTTTCCACATTTGCTTGACCTCCACCTGAAGACTTTTACATTTCCCTATTTTTCTTATTTCTATTTTATTTCCATTTCCATCTCCAACTACTGCAGTCCAATTATCCCAACTTGCTTCTGTATTGTGATTACCAATAGGAAGATACATCTGTTTTAAAAAAAAGGAAGACCTGATTTTTACATGGAGGGGAGACTACCAGGAGATCTCATGGCTGTAGGCCAGATTTGGAAGACGAAAAACATCCCAGAAAACCAATTTGATATTCTGGCCCTACATGTTTGTGTAGCTACTAGAAATCAAACCACAATTGAGA
The DNA here is from genome assembly GCA_015471245.1 of Laticauda colubrina. Classification (NCBI taxonomy): domain Eukaryota; kingdom Metazoa; phylum Chordata; class Lepidosauria; order Squamata; family Elapidae; genus Laticauda; species Laticauda colubrina. The sequence goes on from BLBF01000067.1 coordinate 1,860,392, forward strand.
GATACTTTTCATTAGATAACATGAAAATATGTTAGGTTTGTTTAGTGTTGAGTTGCCTGAAGGTAAGCAATTGTCCTAAGCATGGAAAGAAATGACAAGGGACTTCAATGAGAACAAAGGACAGAGGAAGAATTTAGTATTATGTTGTCAATAAACAGTCAGGTCAGATTAATTTGTGGATAGGTTAGCCTGAATTTTGGAAGTTGCCTGAATTCTTGACATTATTTTTCATAGCATTGCTAACCATGATGATCATCATCATCTTCATTTCACAACCCCATAATCCCTTGCAGGGTAGAGTCTGGACAACTGAATGGAGCTGAGTGTTTACTGGCTGGATGCCCTTCCTGTCACCAATGCTGAGTTTTATTCAGCAGATATATTCTCATTGTGCCAAGAGAGAGAAATATCTGCCTCTACCTAGGATCGAACTCACAGCCTCCCAATTGTGAGGTGAGAGCTCCACCTCTAAGCCACCATATCACTCCATGATCTGCAAGTAGTAAACCTGAGCCCTGAAATATATTCTAAGGATTTGCTCAGATGTTGTACCTCTCATAAGTAACACCAATCAGGCTGTCCCCGTTCACTTCTAAGATCTGATCCCCTGGTTGCAAACGACCTGGAGAGAAGAAAGAAGGAGAAGGGAAAAGGAAACTGTCACACAGAAGTAATGGTATTATGTACATGTTTTATGCACTGTTGGTTGTGAATACTTTGGATCTACACAACTACCCTTTTAACAGTGAAGATGATGGAACAATTATCATTAATGTTAGAGGTGCACAGTCTGGAACTCCTGAAAGCTTTAAATGTGAGCTACTCAAAAGTTTTCTGAAGATCATCTCTACATTTTAAAATGGCCAAAGATGAAAAGAATACAAAAAATGAAGAATCATGGATGCCGCAGAAAAGAAGCGGAAAGGAAGGTAGAGATTCACTTTCATTGGGATCTCCTTTTTGCTCAACAGTTACAAAACAGAACCTTTGATTTCCAGATCTTCCTTTCTATCATTTCATATTTTAATTTTAACTAAATCCACTGTAATCTTTCTTTAGATTGCGATGTGAAACTAGAGTTCTTTCAAGACACAAGTTTGGGAAGGGAGAAAAATGACAAATGATGAAAACTTCAAATTTATTCTGATATAACATTTTGGATAAATAATTCTGATCCATTTTTCAAAGAAGGAATATGCCCAAAAGGTGTATCGGAAGAACCAACTCTGATCAATTGTGGGAACTTTGACACAAGGCTACATCGGAAGCAATAATTTTGGATTCTCTTAGTCAAGACTGTCTTCCACTATGAGGAACTGTCCTTGGTGCTGGCAATATACTATAGTAGTTGGACTTACTCTATTTGCTTCATTTCCCAAAATAACACTGACCAGGGACCCAAAATGAATTGTTCAGACATGCCCCAATGTGTTGGGTTAATTTTCACTGCACTTTTTCTACATAAAAAGGAAATTCCTAAGAAATTTCCCTAATTCCAATTTCCACTAATCTATTTTACAATTGTTTCAATTGATGGAGATCTGAAGACTTTTCAAGCAATCAACCCAACCTAATATCTCTAACTGGGAGATTTCAAGTCACAGATGTAAGTGATTAAAAACTTACCATCAATGTAAGCCACTCCTCCTGGTAGGATTCTCTTGACATAAATTCCATATTCCTCTCCCATGAATTCTTTAACACCACCAATCACTTTGATACCTATCCATAAAAAAGAAATACGCTGCAGTCACAAGCGCAAGTGTGCATACTGATCTAAAAATTATAATCTCTCCCTCACTGAATCAGGGGAGCTTTAAGCTTTAATGGGGACACCAGAGTGGGTGAAAATACTTGCAAATAAATATGCATTTGTTCCATTGAGAATTAGCTAAGCACAGCAGAATGCATTCAGGGCATCTCTGTTTAGATCAAAAATAGAACAATTAAGCTCCATGTTTATTGATGTAGCTTCTTTCATGAGTTGGTCATATTCCTTCGGAGATCCTTTTTGGTTTTCCATCATAATAGAATAACAGAGTTGGAAGGGACCTCGGAGGTCTTGTAGTCCAACCCCCCTGCTGAAGCAGGAGACCCTCTACAGTTTCAGACAAATGGTTGTCCAATCTTACATGCAGCACATTCAGAAAGTGTTCCGCCCCCCCTTATTTTTGTCAATTTTGTTATGCTGCAGCCTGATTCTACAGTTGTTGAACTTCATTTTCACTCACTCTCATGATTCTACACTCAGTGCTCCATGATGACAAAGTGAAAACAGAATTTTAGAAATGCCTGCAAATGTATTAAATGTAGATCAATAGAATAATAGAATAACAATGTTGGAAGGGACCTTGGAGGTCTTCTAATCCAACCCCTTGCCTAGGCAGGAAACCCGACACCTCTTCAGACAAAATGGTTATCCAACATCTTCTTAAAAACTTCCAGTTGTTGGAACATTAACAACTTCTGGAGGCAAGTTGTTCCACTGATTAATTGTTCTCACTGCCAGGAAATTTCTCCATAGTTCTTGGTTGCTTCTCTCCTTGAGGAGTTTCCCCCCATTGCTTCTTGTCCTGCTTTCTTGTGCTTTGGAGAATAGCTTGACTCCTTCTTCTTTGTGGCGACCCCTGAGATACTGGAACACTGCTATCATGTCTCCCCTAGTCCTTCTTTTCATCAGAGTCGACATACTGAGATCCTGCAACCGTTCTTCATATGTTTTAGCCTCCAGTGCCCTAATCATCTTTTTTGCTCTTCTCTGTGCTCTTTCTAGTCTCAACTTCTTTTTTTTAACTCGTGACAACCAAAAGGGTAAGAGTACAAGAGATTTCTCTCACTTTAAAGAATCCTATAAGCTTTATCTATTTTCTATTCCATGTTGTTAGGTAGCGCCCAATGTTCAAGTCCGTCAAGGTCCTTCCGTCATATTATAGAGTATTATAGAGTACTGAGCAAAGATTCATGAGGGAAAATTCATGATTCATGAGGGAAAAAAATGAATTTCAGTAACTGTAGAATCAGGCTGCAGCATAGCAAATTTTGACAACATTAAAGGAGGCCTGAATACTTTATGAATGCACCACATACTAATTCAACATTGGAGGAAAGTACAATTGTTAACAATGTCAATGTGATGTCAAGCAATAATTGGCCTCTTTTATATGCATACTTTAACCGAGAGGAATTTAGCGGTCAAAGACAACTAAAAGTTTGAAATGAGTTCACCAAAAAGCTATCACCTCTGGCTCACCCCGTAATCCCAAAAGGGAAATCTATTTTTATATGCAGCTTTAGTGAGAAAATAGAAAAAGCTTAAAGGATTCTGCAAAGTGAGAAAAATCTCTCCTACTCTTACCTTTTTATTTACATAATCCTATCAGAAGGTGTGGCAGGAGGCCATGTCTTATCGGTAAACACCACATCCTCACGCAAACAATCACAAGAGACAAGAGACAAGAAGGCAATTGTTGGGTTTATACCAGCAGACTTACGCCCACAACGGAGACCAGTGGTGGGATTCAAAAATTCTTTAGTACCGGTTCTGTGGGCGTGGCTTGGTGTGGGAGTAGCAGGGGAAGGATACTGCAAAATCTCCATTCCCTCCCCACCCCACTAGCCTGCTTTCCAGCTCCATTCTCCTGTGCAGGGCAACCGAAGAAGACCCAGCCAATCAGCTGGAACTCGATGGGAGGCGGAGAAGAGATGGGGTTGGTGGGGCCAGTCAGAAGTAGGATTTGCTGGTTCTCCAAACTACTCAAAATTTCCACTACCGGTTCTCCAGAACTGGTCAGAACCTGCTGAATACCACCTCTGACAGAGATCAACATTTCTGTTGCTAAATGAGACAGCTGTTTAGTGGGAGTTTGCCCCATTTTACAACTTTTCTCACCAGAGCTGTGGAATGAATCAATGTGCTTGTTGAGACAGTAACATGAATCTGGCTTCCTCAGTGACTTTGCTTATCAGAAGCTTGCAAAAAAAAAAAATCCATGACCCCGGGACACTGCAACCGTCGTAAATATGAACCGGTTGCCAATGACTGAATTTTGATCACGTGACCACGAGGATGCTGCAATGGTTGTTAGGTGAGAAAAATGGTCATAAGTCACTTTTTTCATTGCTGTTATCCTTTTGACTGGTCTCTAAAAAAAAAACTGTTGCAAATTGAAGATTACATAAACACACACACACACACAAACACACACACACATATTAAAAATGAAAATTTTCCTTAGAAAGAATTGGCCAAGCTTCTCTCTCTGGCATTGATATGGAAAACTGATGACTAACTTTCAGGAGGAATATATTATTGGTGATAATGACTTTTCCCCCAGCTGTTTATTTTTAATTTCAACATCTATTCCATTTCATTCGGGTTTCTCTTAAATTGAATTTTCTTCAACAATATCAGCAGCGCTCTGGGAGATAGGAAGAAAGCAAAAACAGTCCCAAATGCCAGATTCTGATAGCCAAGTCCTCCTTTTTTCCATTACAAATCCAGAACAAATCAAAAGTTTTATTTTATCAATCCTTTTGCATTTAAGGCAACTGGCAAGTATCAATTTTTTAGACTCTGGTTCTTGTTGTTTATCTTAAAATACCACTCTTTTAAAAGTTCCACATCTATGTTTCTATTTTAATTTAGTTTAGTTTAGTTTAGTTTATTGCCATTGCACCCCGTACAACAAAATCAAACACCATCTTCAGTGCACATCTTGACCATGAAAATAAACACAAACACACATCCTTCACCCTCCGCACATTGAATTGATAAACCCCCACATTGCACCAACACAAAATATTTCTAGGTAACCTTATCTGTTATTCTTGGCAGCCTCACACAGTTTTGGCGAGGCTCGTGCTTATCAATATTAATTAGTTTGCAGCAGCCTTTTAACCAGTGATTTGTAAGAATCATTAAAAAGTTTCTGTTCCCTTTGGTTCGTGTTTGTCTTATTGGACAAGGGTTTGGGTCAGAATAATCAGGTAGAGCATTCCAGCCTTTGACAACTCTATTACAGAAATCGTATTTTTACAGTCAAGTTTGGAACAATTAACATTGAGTTTAAAGCGGTTGTTCACAGGCGTATTATTGCGATTAAAACAACAACAAAAAAGTCATTTACAGGTAAAACATTGCTATGTATAATTCTGTATGCAATACCTAGCTCTGACTGCAAGCAATGCAGTTCTAAGTTATCCAAACTGAGAATTTCGAGCCTAGTAGTGGAGGGAACTCTATTCTGCACAGAAAAAGGCAAGGCTTTTCTCATGAAATACTTCTGAACCCGCTCAATTGAACTGATTGAATACTGATTGGAATGATTGATTGGAAGCTTGATGATCTGTCTGGCACCCTAGACCTGTTGACTTTTGCTTTCCTAAATGCGTTACATTTAAAGGGAAGGAAATATTGGATCCTAGATTGGTTCTGCTTTATTGGAAGGTGTGACAGAAATCTTTTCTTGTGTCTTGAGCTTTGATTTGTAAGGGGGAAGAATCGACTTGCGGAGGCTGAGTGTCTGGTTTCTGGAATGCAGAAAGGGACACAATAATCCTTGACCCAATTTTGCACTATAACTCATTCATATCTGCTTAATATCACTTGCTCAGGTCTAACCTCTTATTAGAGAAAGCTCTGGGAAAACATCCGACAGATTAACAAGCAATGAAGAAAACATGAGCTGAGGACTTATTCTATGGGTCTAAAAGCAGAAGGACAGAATTCGGGGCTATTAATGGCTACGTCAAGCCCTTCCCAGCCTTTGAATGGCTAAAATTAGGCTCAAGTCTCCTTTTTCTGACCTTTTAGCCATTGCAGCACTGAGATCTGGGAGCCAACCTGGCCTTATTGGAGAAAAAGAGGAAAGGGGAGAAGAGAGGCTGTAATGAGTCCATAGAGTCATCTCTGAACTTGGTTGTTTCTTGAAGATGTTTCATAACAAAATTAGATAACATCATTGGTGATGGAAAGGAGTCTGGGAGGAGGAGGAGGAGGAGGAGGAGGAGGAGGAGGAGGAGGAG
>BLBF01000067.1:1878029-1895596 GCA_015471245.1 Laticauda colubrina
ATAATAATAATAATAATAATAATAATAATAATAATAATAATAATAATTGAATTTTTCCTTTTGATATATCTCAATCACATATTAAACAGTGCTGTGACATTTTTAGACAACTACATTTTTGTCTAATACAACCTATACATTCTATTTCTATACCTTCTCCATCTTTATCTATTCCTATACATCTATACATCTATTCCTTTTCTTATTTCTATTCTCTATCCAATCATACCATTTCTCCCATATTGCATAGTATTCAGAATCTTCTTTTCTTTTTAATTCTATAGTCAGTTTGTCCATTTCCACACACTCCCAAAAAAAAAAAAAAAGTAATTACTAAACCTTCGGATGGTACACAAACTTTCTTCCAACACTGTGCAAAGGTGATCCTTGCTGCTGCTATTATATGTAACATCATATATTTAATCCTTTTATTGAATTTCCTTTTAATTATCCCTAGGAGAAATAATTCCGGAGCGAATTCAATTTAACTTCCTATTAGTTCCTATAGTCACTTTTGTATTTTCAGGCAAAGAATCTTTTATCCAGAGCTTTGCAAAAACAGAAATGGCCACAGGGAGAGGTGCATAAATGCAGTTGGGTTTTTGGGAAGTGTCAAGAAACACGCCAATCGTTGGAAGAAGTTCTTGGGAAGCGAGCAAGGACAGGCAATGGGTGGTGGACTGGGGTTGCTGGGGGCTTTTTCTGGCCCCCTGATTTTCAGAAATGCTGTTAGGGAAATTGCTCCCTCCCCACACACACACAATTGAGGAAATCTCCTTTACTCTGGAGCAGATCAAGCAAAGAAGAATTTTAGAATTTCCCTAAGTGTGGAAAAAAGATGAAGATCCTGTCATAAGAGAAGAGAAGATTCATGAAATTTATTCCTTGTGGAGAACCACTTTGATTATTGAATGGATTGAAATGGATTGAAAGTCTGTCCTTCCCTTTTTCCACCTTCCCTCCTTCCCCCCTTCCCTCCCTTCCTTCCTTTACCAGCAATCCAGTTCTGCAAAGCTAGTGTAAATCTGGCCTAGCAATTTAAAATCAACTTTAACAAAGCAGTGTAATTCAGCCCCAAATAATTGGAAACACCCAGAGCCCCTAAATTCATGCTCCCATTTCCAAACGAAGTCAACCATTCGGCTTGAGAAAAAGAATTCTGTGCAGTCTGGGAAGCGACAGATTTTTGTTTTTCTCCAGAGCCGTGTGCATTTAATCCTGTCTTCCTACTCCCATTGCAAATTCCTCCTAAAGCAAGGAAGGAAGCAACCCAAACATTTCCCAAACAACCATTTTCCCCCCATCAGCTCCCAGTTCATTCCCAAGGAACTGTAGGCCTGGGGTGCCCCTTAGTGGAGGAATCAAATCCCCAGCCTTGGCAGCCCTTCTCTTCCAATGAACTATCATCTTACTTTCTCCTTCCCCTATTTCTATTTTCTCTGACAGATTCTTGTTTGTTTGCTTGCTTGTTTGTTTAGTGTACCTATACAGCTGCCTATCTTCCAATCCTTTTAATTCCCTTCTTCTTTCCTTTCTTTTTAATCTTTTCAAACCCATCAATCATGACAATCACTACAGGTAAGGTTTCCAGTCTTTTTAAAAAATGTTGAAAATGCCCAACTGGGACCTCAGCTGGCCCTGGGTTCAAGGCTTTTGGTCTATTCTTCCTGTATCACAATGGCTCTTGGTGTGGTTGCAGAGCTAGTTGTAATAGAAACAATAAATTCTTCTCCTTGGTTTCCAGCAGTTATCTTTTCTCTGTCAAGCATGTTGCTTGCGAAGCCAGCGTAAGCCAGTAAATCTACCGGTAAGATAGGAAATCAGTCAAACAGGTATTTTTTTAATCCTTAACGAAAAAACAAACAAAGATTGAACAGACTTGGGATTGGACAAGAGTGAAATGAAGCTGGATTGACAAGATTGGCTAGATCTCAATTTACAACCACAATGGAGTCCTCAAAATTTCTGTTGCTAAGTGAGATGGTTGTTAAGTCAGTTTTGCCCCATCATACAACCTTTCTTGCTACAATTGTTAAGTGAATCACTGCAGTGAAATTAGTAAGATAGTCATTATGTAAATCTGGCTTCTCCATTGGCTTTGCTTGTCAATAGAGTAGAGTAGAGTAGAGTAGAGTAGAGTAGAGTAGAGTAGAGTAGAGTAGAATAGAATAGAATAGAATAGAATAGAATAGAATAGAATAGAATAGAATAGAATAGAATTCTTTATTGGCCAAGTGTGACTGGGCACACAAGGAAATTGTCTTTGGTGCGTAAACTCTCATGAGAGGTTAAAAAAGGAGATCACACGACCTCTGGACTCTGCAACCATCATAAATATGAGTCACTGGCCAAGTATCTGAATTTTGATGGCATGACCACGGGGATGCTATCATGGTCGTAAGCGTGAAAAACAGTCACAAGTCCCTTTCCTCAGTGCCGTTCTAACTTTGAATGGCCACTACGTGAACTGGTGTAAGTCGTGTTCCTTCCTTGGCCTTCAAGGGTGCGGGGACCACATTCCTCGAGATGTTTTGGGGATGGGCCTCTCTCCCACCCAGCCACTCACGGGCTGCGAATTCCAATTCCCTGACTTGACAAGAGGAAAAGAAAAAAGAGAGAGAGAGAGGCAGAGCTGAGGGCGTAACCCTTGACTTTCTTTGAAGAGAGAGAGAAGGAGGGTGGACAGCCCAGCTGGGCAGGCCAAACCTGTTCCTGAAACCCAAGAACAGGTTTGGCAAGGGAGAGCATCTGCCAAGCTTGCATTGTCAGGTGGATGGCAGTTTCAGGTGTGTGAGAGCTTCGAAGGGCAGGGATCCCGCCTTGCCTTTTCAGCAGAGTTCCACCTGTGGGGCCGATGCCAGCTATCTGAAAGCGAGTAGAATTTGAGATTCTTTTCTTTAAAAAAAAATAAATATTTTTTTAAATTGAATTTTACACAATTAAAAGTAGCACAAATACAAAACAATACAACAACAAAGCAACACAAATGCAATCTTTACATTGTTGTGACATCTACTTTCCCAGTTTTTGTTATCTATGTACCTACCTATCATCTATCTGTCTATCTATCTATCTATCTATCTATCTATCTATCTATCTATCTATCTATACGTTTATTTGTTTATATTACTTTTTGTTCTTAATATCCTATCATCCAACCAATTATACCATTTTTTTCCAGACTGTATAATATTCCTTCTCGTCCCTCTCTTGTAATTCCAACATGAGCTTTACCATTTCTGCACAATCCGAAATTTTCTTTATGATCATACTGTCTGTGGGAGCGCTATCTTATTTCCAACTTTGGGCATAAGTTATTCTTCCTGTGAATGTGTATTATAATGTATTCAATTTCTTTCTTAAATGTTCCTCTGATTATCCCTAGCAAAAAAAAATATTTCAGGCTTAAATTCTATTTGAAATCAATTCTATTTGAAATTCTTTTCTTTTTTTATACATAAGTTTTTTTTATTTTTTAACGTGAACATCTCATCTTACATTAAACAGTGTGTTAACTGGGTTCAAATATCTCTCTGCTATTACAATCAAAATTTATAATATTTGTTACATTGATGATAATTCTCTAATCTTACAATAATAATCAGCATTATAACTCTATTCATTTCTCCCTCTTAACATATCTTCTAATGAAAATATCATGATATATTAGGTATGGTAATCTTAACAATCATATATAATAATCATCATATTGTTTACATCTCTATCTTAACATATAGTCTTTATTTCACTCATCTCTATTTATTTCTCGCTTCTATTTTTATTCTCTGACCATCCATAAAATAGCTCCCATACAGGGGTGGGATTCAAATAATTTAACAACTGGTTCTCTGCCCTAATGATTTCTTCCAACAACCAGTTCGCCAAACTGCTCAGAAAATTAACCGTTTCTCTCGTACTGGTGCGAACTGGCTGAATCCCTCCATTGCTCCCATGTCATATAACATTCAGTTTGCTCTTTCTCCTTTATAGCAAGCATTGATCTGTTCATTTCTGCAGGGAGATTCTTTTCAAGTTTAGGCCACTTTGCTTGTCCTGATAATCCTCAACTTATAACAGTTCGGTTTAGCAATCATGCAAAGTTACGATGGCACTGGAAAAAAGTGACTTAGAGCTGTTTTTTCCACATTTATGACTCCCCAGTGTCATGTGATCAAAATGTGACTGCTTGGCAACTGATTCATATTGCAGTGTTTCTGGGGTCACACAAACCCCTTTTGTGACCTTTGGATGAGCAACGTCAATGGGAGAGCAAGATTCACTGAATAACCGTGTTACCAACTTAAGAACTGCAATGAAGCTACTATTGTATGTGGTGTACCTGCCCAAAAGCAAAAAAATATTGGAGAAAAACTAAAAATTGGCTGGAAGAAATCACAAAAGTTAAAACTGAGTTGAAACGAGATATTTTTTATTAGGGATTCTAAAACAGAAAATTAGTAAAAAAAAACAAAATCATACATAATATTCCATATATTAATGGCAGCAAAGCTTGCCTTTGCCCAAAATTGGAAATGTGAAATCCCCCCCCCCAATCTATGATCATAAAGAAAACCTTGGAATGTGCAGAAATGGACAGGTTACCAACAGAACTCAGAAACAAAGAGGAGCCAGAATACTATTAAATTTGGAACTTATGGTACAGTTGGCTGGAAGATAGGCAAGAATGGAATAAAAAGTCAAATTAAAAGATACAATAGAAATTTATAAAATTAAATGCGAATGTATTTGTGATAAATAATTAGAATGGAATTTTGTATTATATCTAAATAAGTGAATGATTATTTGATACAACGAGAGAGTTGTCAATTAGAATGAACACTGTATTTGCTCATGTTGTGATAAATGGAATGTTTTGATTTTATTGTATGTATATAAATTTATTTGATAAAGTATTTTATTAAAAAAAGAACTGCAATGATTCACTTAACAACGGTGACCAGATAGGTCATAAAATGGGTCAAAGTTCACATAACAACTGTCTCACAAGGTGCATGTTTAAAAAAAGTCCTGTTTATACAGAGTATGTACTGTAAACTTTCTTCCCTATGAAAAATTGTGCCAATGGGGTATGTGATGACCCAGGGTGGGATACAAAATAAACACAGTCACAAAAACAGGTGAAGCCCTTTTATTCCTTCACTGCCTCAAAGCTCCAAATATCCTTGACTGGAGACAAAAACTTTCCTCACAGGCAGTTACAAAAAGGAGGAAATGTCGTTTAAACTAAAAAGGCCTATAAATTATAAAGAGTAAAAACAACAGAAATCACACTGAAGCAGTTAAAGGAACCAGGCAAAATAAAGACTTGAAGACGTCCACAGATATCGGAACACACACTGGGAAGGACACCAAACTCAGAGAGGAACAACAGACTAGAGATCTTTCCATGCTTTGTTTCCAGCACTGGCCCTTATGCATGTCTGTCCTTTTAACCAGTTCTCACAGCTGCAGTGCATGAAGAGGATCAAGGCCCTTTCCTCCCCCATAGACCACGCCATTCATGTTTCTCCCTTATCCTCTCCTCCCTGCATGCTCTAGAATGGAGAGGGGATGGGCCTGGGTCTTCCTTTGACTGCCCAGCCTCCTCCACAACCTCTGGAGCCATACTTCTACTCCCTGTCAGCTGTTCCTCCTCTCCCTCAGAGTCAGACTCCAACAGGGGCATAACAGACGAATATTGCAATGAAAGAGGAATTATTTCTCTGGAGTTTGATGGAGGCTGAACTGGAAAAGAAATTTTGGAAAGGAATATTGTATAGGGCCATTGAGACAAGATTATGCATAAAATACATGGAGTTCTCAACTTATGACCACCACTGAGTCCAAAGTTTCTGTTGCTGAATGAGGCAGTCATTCAGTGAATTTTTCACCCCGTTTTACATCCTTTCTTGCCACAGTTGTTAAGTGAGCAACATGGTCGTTAAGTGAATCGGGCTTTCCCCATTGATTTTGCTTGTTAGAAGGTCACAAAAGGAAATCACATGACCTTGAGACATTGTAACCGTCGTAAGTATGAGTTGGGTACCAAGGATCTGAATTTTGATCTTGTGACCATGGGGATGATGCCATGGACATAAGTGTAAAAAATGGTCATAAGTCACTTTTTCCAGTGCTGTCGTAAGTTTGAACAATCGCTAAATGAACTATTGTAAGTAAATAGCCACAAGGGAAGAAACTGGCGAAGCACATCAGTTTAGTAAAGGGGGAAAAAATACGTGTGTCATGCCCTTGTTAGAGTCAGACTCTGAGAGAGAGGAGGAACAGCCGACAGGGAGTGGAAGTGTGGCTGGGGAAGAGCAGAGGCCGGCTGGGCAGTCAGAGGAAGTCCCAGGCCCATTCCCTCTTCATCCTAGGGCACACAGGTAGGAGAGGATAAGGGAGAGACATGAATGGTGTGATCTATGGGGGAGGAAAGGGCCTTGATCTCCTTCATGGGCTGCAGCTGTGACATCTGGAGAAGAGGACAGACCTGCGCATGGGAGAATGCTGGAAATAAAGCGTGGAAAGATCTCTAGTTTATGGTTCCTCTCTGAGTTTGGCATCCTTCCCAGTGTGTGTTCTGTCATCTGTGGACATCCTCCAGCCCTTATCTTGTCTGGTTTGTGTTGGTTTTTTTACTCTTTAAATTTAAACAGCATTTCCTCCTTCTTGTAACTGCTTGTGTGGGGTGTTTTTGTCTCCAGTCAAGGATATTTGGAGCTTGGAAGCAAAGTGAAGAAATAAAAGGGGCTTCATCTGTTTTTTTGTGACTGTGTTTATTTTGTATCCCACCCTGGGTCATCACAATATGTTTCTTTTATTTACACTAAGAAATTAGGATATTATATGTTGGTGTTATTATTTGATTGTTAGGTAAGTATATCTTGTATATTTTTACTTTTTATCTGTTTTTTGGTTCACTCAAAACAAGACATTATTTTATTACTTAATTGTATCCATATCAAAGTGACTCAGAAGTAACTTTTTAATGTTGTTTTTTTTTTTTCGGGGAAGGGGCTCCATCACTTTTGAAACTTTCCCCATTGCTGCCCATCTTTATTTTTGCTTTTGTGTTGTTGTTTATTTACTTTACTTACTTACAGGTTAAGAATTGGAAGATACCTTGTTGGTCATCTAGTCCAACCCTCCATCCAAGCAGGAGACCCTACATCATTCATGACAGATAGCAATCCAGTCTCTTTTTGAAAGCCTCCAGGGATGAAGCTCCCACAACTTCTGAAGGCTTCTGTTCCATGGGTTGATTGTTCTGTCAAAAAATTTCTCCTTATTTCACTTTAATCATTTATCTTTGCAATTTAATAAAAAAGGATATATCTATATATCTATCTATATATCTATATATCTATACATGGAGACCAGAAGCCTTGTACAGATATTTGGCTATCAGAAGAAAAAAAAAATGAATTCATGATTTATGGATATGGAATGTTTAAAAACATTGTAAAGAGGAAGGGAAAGAATAAAATGGGAACTACTTGATATAAAAAGAAGAAATCTTCTTCTTCTTTTGTATGTATTTTTTTTTCTTAGCCTCATTTTAATTGTGTATAGTTTTCTTGTACTGAAAAGTTCTAAAAATTGCATTGATGGGGTTTATGGGGAGAGTTACAAATAACAGTGGCAATAGAAGGTGTGTTTTTGTTTTTCTTAAGGTTGCAAATGTGGAAGAACCTGACACAATTGCAGAGATGGATTTCTTTCCTTTTCCTTTTGAGCACTTTCTGCCAGTTGGAAGCCAAAAAGCATCTTCTCTGTTCCAACTGCATGCATACCCATACCCCACAAACACACCCTGTATATACACACATGCAGGCCATCCCCTTCTTTCTTCTCCACTCGGGGTGTGTCTGACTTACATGACACAAGTATGTACAGTATTCTTGTCTCACCCGTTCCTCAAAGCGGCATGAATCACCTCTTGAGCACCTGAGTTATGTGAACAATCCGGAACGAAAAAAAAGCATAAACATCTAGTAATGACAGAATCTGATTTGAAAGGGGTGGCAGGAACCAGTCACTAAACTGGGCTGATTTCTTTTTTCCATTTGTTTCCCTTTTAAAATGCCAGAGGTGGGGGAGGAAGGAGAGAGGCTCTGAATTGACTTTTTTTTTTTTTTTGAAAAAAAGATTGTGAATTAGAAGAGCAGGCAAAAGGTTTAAAATTAATTTGGGATGAACTCAGACCAGAAACTTTTCTCTTAGGAATTATTAAAGACCAACTCCCCCAAAAAGTAAAATATTTAATATTACATATTTTAACAGCTGCCAGAATAGCTTTTGCACAAATGTGGAAAACTTCCAATACCCCTTATGACAAACTAATACAACAAAAAAATAATGGAAAGTGCTGAAATGAATATGCTTACATTGAAACTGAAAGAGAAAGAAGACTCTGAATATTTTTTTAATTGGGCACAAATGGTAAGATTGCATAACAAATAGAAATAAGAAATGGGATATGAAAATTAATTTGTAAGAGACCTCAAGAAAATGAATGATAGATACATAGAATATATAAGAATATAATTATATTATTAATTATATTAATTAATAAAGATACTATTTAGTGATTGATAAATGAAAAGTGTTAAGGTTTATAAAATAAAAATTTGTACAGATGTCAAAAATGCTGTTGAAATCATAATGATTTGAGTTGTAATAATAGAAATACTATATATATGCAGTTCAGCTTCCTTCGGGTATTATCCCACGTCATTGTAGTGCTTTTAAAGTTGTAGCAACGTTTCAGCAGAATCTCATCTGCCATCTTCAGGCTTCTGTATTGCAACTTTAAAAACACTACAATGATGTGGGATAATACCCGAAGGAAGCTGAACAGCACACATATAATTTTACATATATATAAAATTATAATTATAATATATATATATATAATTAATTTGGGGATCAGATTTAGGAGAAATAAATGATAATGATTGGAAAAACATTTGGAATAGAAGAGTATATAAGAATATGCCAGTTAAGGAAAATGAATATAAAGTGATATGGAGGTGGTACCTAATGCCACATAAATTAAATCAAATAGATGGTAAATATACAAATATTTGTTGGAGGTGCAAGAAAGAGGTTGGAACATATAAGCATATTTGGTGGGATTGTGATAGTGCACAAAAAAAATATGGGATCTGGTGTTTAGAGAAATTAATGCACTTTTGAATGTAAGTTTAGATATGTCACCAAGAATTGAATTACTGTTATTGGTGGGAAAACAAGATATAAATGAAACAAAAAAGGAATTGATTGTAAATATGATTATAGCTGCTAGATTAGTGATGGATAAGTATTGGGGACAAAGTTGGAATATTCAAAGAAATGAGTGGTGTAATGGAATTTGGAGTATGGCATCAAATGATTAATTAACAACAGAAATAAAATTTTAAAAAGGGATGATTAAAGCAAACAATTTTAATAAAATATGGTTTTGTTTTTTTATAAAAACAGTGTTGGTGGAAGGCAAAGGGAATAAACCTACTCAAGAATATATGTCGTTCTGGAAGGGATAAGGGCACAATTGGAATATATAGTAAATCTTTTAATTGTTGTAGAAGAAGAATTATAAGATAAAATTGATCTCGGGGGTGGGGGTGCATTGAAATATTTATATATTTTTCTCCCCCCTTTTTGATATTTAGATGTATATTTATTATGTTTGTATTATTCGTATCTAAAATAAATAAAATAAAATAAATGATTGTGATTGGTGTCTCTCTGAATGTAAGATTCAAATGGAAAATGCAACGCTGAGCAGAGAGTATTTAACTCTCTCCTCTCATTTAGAACATAGATTAATAGGGTTGGAAAGGACCTTGGAGGTCTTCTAGTCTAACCCCCTTCTCAAGAAGGAGACCCTGTACCATTTTAGACAAATGGTTGTCCACTCTCTTTTTGAAAGCCTCCACAACTTCTGGAGGTAAACTGTTCCGCTGGTTGATTGTTAGGAAATTTCTCCTTAGTTCTAGATTGTTTCTCTCCTTGGTTAGTTTCCATCTGTTGTTTCTTGTCTTGCCTTCTGGTACTTTGGAAAATAGTTTGACCCCACTCATTTTTGGAGGAGCCCCTCAGATATTGGAATATGGCTATCTTGTCTCTCCTCATCCTTCTTTTCATTAAACTAAATATACCAGAGGTGGGATTCAAAAACTTTTACTACTGGTTCTGTGGACGTGGCTTGGTGGGCATGGCTATGTGGCTGGGTGGGCATGGCTTTTTTTTCAGCTCCCACCTATTTTGGGGAGCTTCCTAGGAACAGAGGATTGGGGGGGGGTGTTTTTGTTCCCCTAAGACTCCTCTGGGGCTCTGGAAGGCAAAAAAAATGGCTGAGCTCCTTCCTCCATTTTTTGCCTTCCTGGGCTTCAGCAAGGGGAATCCCAGCACAGCTGATCTGTGCACAGCTGATTGTCGGGAGGGAAAAAAAAAAAGAAATACCTTTGGCGAATGTCAGGCGGGCGCGTAAGCGTGCATCGGGGGGAGGGCGACTGGACCAGGGGCGTGGCCAGCCAGAACTTACTACTGGTTTACTACTTTTGTTTAAGACTGGTTCGGCGACCCATGCCAAATTCTTGCTACCGGTTCCCCACCACTGAAATATACCCATATTCCTGTTCTTTTCGTGTTTCATATTGAATTCCTTGCACATTAGAAAAACTGCACATTAGAAAAACTGAATTTGACTCCAAAGGGTACCAAGTAAATTTGGTTTCCAAATTTAACTGGCCAAATGAAAGAAGGCCATAGGGGGAGTTCCACACTGGAGGTGGCTGCTGAACTGATAGCATATAGCAATAGCACTTTGATTTATATACCACTTTATAGTGCTTTCCAGCCCTCTCTACGCAGTTTACAGAGTCAGCCTCTTGCCTCCAACAATCTGCATCTTCATTTTACAGATCTCAGAAGGATGGAAGAGGCTACCCTGAGCCTGGTGAGATTCAAACTGCCAAATTGCAGGTAGCTGATAGTCAGCAGAAGTAGCCTGCAGTACTGCACTCTAACCACTGCGCCACTCCACCTCCTCCCCGCCCGCCCTTGCTCTCTGCCCATCCATCTTTTTGATTATCATGTCAATGTCTTCTTTTTTTTTTTCTTTTCTTTTTCACTGTTTATTAGAGAGGGCTGTAAAGCACTGTGAAGCGGCATGTAAGTCTAAGTGCTGTTGTTGCTACTGCTATTCTTTTCTTCTTCGGCTTCTGTTTTGTTTACATGCTTTTCATTCCTTTTTTAAAAGAATTGTTGTAAGCTGCAAGAGAAGCCCCACACGAGACAAGCGGTGCACGTAAATGTAACAAAAAGGAATAAGTAATCAAGAAGATGGAAGCAGAAGACACCAAATACTCAAGTGAAAGTTGTAAGTTCATGGAACTGAATTAGAAAGAAAGAAAGAAAGAAAGAAAGAAAGAAAGAAAGAAAGAAAGAAAGAAAGAAAGAAAGAAAGAAAGAAAGAAAGAAAGAAAGAATTCTTTATTGGCCAAGTGTGGTTGGACACACAAGGAATTTGTCTTGGTGCAAATACTCTCAGTGTACATAAAGGAAAAGATACATTTGTCAAGAGTCAAGAATCATCAGGTACAACACTTAATGATAATCATAGGGCACAATAAGCAATCAAATCATGCTAGGAAACAGTCAATATAGATCATAAGGATATAAGCGACAAAGTTACAGTCATACAGTCACAAGTGGGAGGGGATGGGTGATAAGAAGTGATGAGTGACAAAGCCAGATAAAATGAGAAATTGAGAAACATTCGTCTGGTTCCATGTACAGAAACAAGAAATGGAGAAAGGATAAGAATGAGGGAGATTTGATTCGATGTGATTTGATGTGATTTACCCTCTGAAGAACTTCTGCCTGGACATATTACATGTGCTGGTAATATAGGATAAATTCATCCCGTATAAGGAATGGGAAGTTCTCTGTCTGGCATTTAGAATTCCAGGTAGTCCTTGACTTGTGACCATAATTGAGCCCCAAATTTCTGTTACTAAATGAGACAATTATTAAGTGAATCATAAATCATCATAAATATGAGTTACTTCTTTCAGTGCCATTGTAACTTCAAACGGTCACTAAAGGCACTGCTGTAAGTCAAGGACTATCTGTACTGGAAGTTGGTGGTGTAAACAAGGAAGCAAGGAAGCAAGGAAACAAACATGATTCTTGATCTGAAACAAGATGGTAAGAAATGAAAAAAGGAGAAAAATGAGGCAGACTTAACTTGAATTGACTTGAGTTGGCTCGAGCTGACTTGACTTGACTTGACTTGACTTGAATTAATTTACCATCTGGAGATCTTCTGCATGGACATATTAGGTATTGAGGTGTCCTAAAGGACAAAATTCACCCCTGTGGATTTCGGGAATTTGGAGAATGGGGAATCCACTCTCCGACAAGTTGGTGATGTAAACAAACAAGCAAAGGTGATTCTTGGTTTGGAACCAGACAGGCTGGGTGCTTTTGAAGTGACTTCATCCCATTCACTGCTCTCCTACTTCTTCTTATCCTGGTGACCGACAATCAAGGTGTAACTAAATCTCAGGATACAGCCAGCCTCAGGCAGGCCTTCTGGATAAGGTTGGGAAGATGCAAGACAGAAAACATCTCACTTGTCGCCTGCTCTCTGACAGCGCTTTGGGGTTGGATGGACCAAATGCTCCACAAATGACCCATAACTTATTTATTGCTTCCTCTCACGCCTTCAGGGAGCTTGGTTCCATCAACTCCTGCATGCACCTGCTCCTGAAATGCTGAGAGATTCTGGAATGTGCTTCCCAGGCTCTTCCTTCTGATGGCTTTTAGCCAAGAGGATGCGTAGCTAAGTAAATTGATAGCCAGGTTTGTAAACAGGGGTTACTTGGGCTACAACAAAACACCAACCAAACAAACGTAGCCATCACTTCAAACCTTCCCCTGAAAATGGTGACTTGTTATCATTTTTTACACTTATGTCCATTGTGGCTTCCTGTGATGACCCAGGGTGGGATACAAAATAAACACAGTCATGAAAACAGGTGAAGCTCCTTTTATTCCTTCACTTTGATTCAAAGCTCCAAATATCCTTGACTAGAGACAAAAAACTCCCCCACAAACAGTTACGAAAAGGAGGAAATGTCGTTTCAACTAAAAATACTTATAAATTATAACTAGAAAAAACAACACAAACCACCCTGAAGAATTAAGGGAACCAGACAAGATAAGGGCTTGAAGATGTCCACAGATATCAGAATACACACTGGGAAAGACTCTAAACTCAGGTAAGATCAGACAGATTAGAAATATTTTCACAGTTTGTTTCCAGCATTGGCTCATGTGCAGTCCGTCCTTGTAAATAGTTCTCACAGCTGCAGCCCATGAAGGGGATCAAGGCCCTTTCCTCCCCCATAGACCATGCCATTCACGTCTCTCCCTTCTCCTCTCCTCCCAGCATGCCCTAGGATGGAGAGGGGATGCGCTTGGGTCTCTGACTGTCTAGCCAGCCTCTGCCCTTCCCCAGCCTCCTCCACAACCTCTGGAGCCACACTTCCACTCCCTGTTGGCTATTCCTCCTCTCCCTCAGAGTCAGTCTCCAACTGGGGCATGACACATCCCCATGCACGCATGATAAAAATTTGGATGCTTGACAACAAACTCATATTTATGACAGTCACAGTGTCCTGGCATCATGTGATCCCCTTTTGCAACCTCCTGATAAGCAGTGTCCATAGGGAAGCCAGATTCACTTAATGTCCATGTTACTAACTTAATGACTGCCATGATTCACTTAACAATGGTGGCAAGAAAGGTTGTAAAATAAGGTAAAATTCACTTAACAAACATCTCACTTAACAACAGAATGATTGTCAGTTCTCTGTGGGGGATTCGTCAGAATTTCAAATGGTCTCTATTTAGAGACTAGTTGTAAGACAAGAACTACTGTACTTAAAATTGCAAAGTGCATGCAACTAAAATCCAATTTGGCACAATTTCTGGTTCCCCATCCTTTTTTTCCTAGAAGATCCCCTTTTCTTTTCATTTCTTTATTTCTCTCTAATCTTAATAACACAAATGCAAAATGAGCTATTTTGATATTGTTAAATTATTCAACATTCATCCCTCCCCACTCCCACCGAAAAATAAAATACAGTCAGTCTCAACCACTTCAGATTTTTTCAGAGTTTTATAATCCTCTGTTTCAGAGGCGACTTGAACCCAAATCAGATGGAGGGGTCCTTGATGCTCTCTGAGCTTGGTGGTTTTCTTGCAGATGTTTCATTACCGAACTAGGTAACATCATCAGTACTAGTAAGGAGTGTGTTTATATGACAGCAAACCGCACTGCTTACTAGCACTGATGATGTTACCTAGTTTGGGTAATGAACCATCTTCAAGAAAACCACCAAGCTCAGAGAGAACCAAGGACCCCTCATTTCAACCCTGAGCTACAAATATTTTCCATTATTGGTACAAAATCGGATTCTCTGCCCTATTAGATCTGAAGGAGCATCAGAATGAGGTTGACAGCTCAGCCTAGGCTGGTTCCCAGTAGTCTGTAGAGAGGGGATCAAAACAACTTAAGTGCCATCCCCTCTCTTATCTACATTAGCAGATATAAAAAGGGGTGGGATTCCAATCACGTGGGGGCTGCACCATCCTAACTTTTTTTGCCCCTCCATAGCAGAAGTGCTATTCAGCTGGTTCTGACCAGTTCTGGAGAACCAGTAGCAGAAAACCTGAGTAGTTTGGAAAACTGGTAAATCCCACTTCTGACTGGCCCCTCCCCCATCTCTTCTCCCGAGTCCCAGCTGATCAGCTGGGTCTTCTTTGGTTGCTCTGCACAGGAGAACAGAGCTGGAAAGCAGGTTAGTGGGGTGGGGAGGCAATGGGGATTTTGCAATATCCTTCCCCTGCCACGCCCACCAAGCCATGCCCATAGAACCAGTAGTAAAAAAAATTTGAATCCCATCTCTGCTCCATAGATATTGATTAACAGAGTTGGAAAGGACCTTGTAGGTCTTCTAGTCCAACCCCCCCACCCAAGCAGGAGACCAATTCTGACAGATGGCAATCCAGTTCTCTTGAAAGCTTCTCATGATGAAGCTCCCACAACTTCTGAAGGCAACTTTTGTTCTATTGGTTGATAGTTCTCACTGTCAGAAAATTTCTCCTTATTTCCAGGTTTCCTTGTTCAGTTTCCATCCATTATTCCTTATCTGGCCTACAGGCGCTTTAGGAAACAGCTTAACTCCTTCCTCCTTTCTGTGGCAGCCCCTCAAATATTGGAAGGCTGCTATCATGTCTCCCCTGGTCCTTCTCTTCACTAGACTAGCCAAGCCCAGTTCCTGCAACCATTCATTGTATGTTTTAGCCTCCAAGTTCCCTAATCATCTTGGCTCTTCTCTGCACTTTTTCTAGAGTCTCAACATACCTCGTTGTGTTCAAAAGTCTCCAGATTCACAATGCTGCCTTCCAGCTTAAAGACAGTGGTGTCTCAAATATTTGGCATCCACAAATTATCTGGCTAGACAAAGAGAGACAGGAGTGGATAATATGAAAAAAAAGATATTGAAAGGAGCATAAGAGAGAATGAAAAAATAGCTCAAAAGAACCCTGCCTTCATTTTCCAGATTCTTGGCGTTCAAGATTTTGTTATTATATCCTATAGCAGTGTTTCTCAGCCTTGGTAAATTTTAAGGGGTGTAGACTTCAATTCCTATAATTCCTAGCTAGGAATCCTTCAAACAAGCCATCTTCTAATTGAGGGTATTCCAAAAAGTCAAGATAGTAGCATTGGAGTCTTCAGTCACGCTGTTATAGCCATCTGGATGATGCCCAGCAACGAGCTGATGTGTGTTTCTGTTTCTGTGTCAGGTTCTCCTTAAAGGTGTTGTGGAATCTGTATTGAAGAAAACACACTTGCCTCCTTCCAATTATTAGTCAATTCTCACCATTTTCATTGTTTCAACTTTCTCCAATCATCAAACATAGGGCCTGATTTTCCTAAGTTTCCACAAAAACATGTATGTCATTTGGCAAGTTTCTCCAAATATTCTCTGTTCTTGTTTGCAAACCTAGATGATTTTTTTTTTGCAGACTGTTTATTGTGCATTTTTACATTTTCCTAATTATTGTCATGAAAGCCTACATTATATGTCTAGGGAGAGAGAAATGATAGATAGATTAGATAGATAGATAGATAGATAGATAGATAGATAGATAGATAGATAGATAGATAATAGAAACGATAGATGATAGATAGATAGATAGATAGATAGATAGATAGATAGATAGATAGACAGACAGATAGATTGATATATAAAGGCAGAATAGAAATGATAGATAAAGACAGAGAGAGAAAGGCAGAATAGAAATGATAGGATAGATAGATAGATAGATAGATAGATAGATAGATAGATAGATAGATAGATAGATAATAGAAATTATAGAAATTATAGATAGATGATAGATTGATAATATAGAGGCAGAATAGAAATGATAGCTTAGATAGATAGATAGGTAGATAGATAGATAGATGGATGGATGGATGGATGGATGGATGGATAGGTAGGTAGGTAGATAGATAGATGGATAGATAGATGATAAAGATGAGAGAGAGAATATTCAAAAAAATCAATAAACAGCTTTTAAAAAGTTGACCCTTTTCAGTTTGAGGATGGTGTTGAAAATATGTAACGAAACCAGTTTGCAGGCAGATGTGAACAAAATGATATTTTTTTTAATCATTCCTACACCCTAGGATGGTGCCTCCCTTTGAAACTCCAATGAAGCCCATGCACCAAAGGAAGCATGAATGAAGCTCCACTCCACCATTCTGGGGAACGTCTCTGTTAAGCAACCTCCCTTCGATTCAGGAACTCAGCAGAACAGAGCGCTTAGGGCAGGGCAGAGAAAGGGTGTGCGATGCCTTTCAAAAGAACGGAAGCCTGCCAAAGAAAACCCAATCTGTAAGATGCTTTCCTTTCCTCTCCCACAGGGCCACGAGAAAATCATGTGTCAAGCTTGCCAACCAGTCATTCTCAAACATTTGGCACAGTCCATCAGGTAGCCAGCAACTTTACAAACTGAATTTGGAACATGTTTTTGGCACTGAGATCTAGAAAGTCTTAGGATTTCTAAATGCAAATAATAAGAATGCCAACAAATGTTCTTCAGATATTTTTTTTCTTGAATGTCATTTGGGGTTTGGAAGCATACTGGGTCAATGGTGGCACCCTGTCCAAAAACTACATTCCCTGAGGAGGTCTCTTCGTTAGAGGCCATGAAATATCAGTTTAAGACCTGTTTATTTTTCCAGACATTTGAAAAAAACATGTTTTTTGTGAATGTTGGTTTTTTTTCCACTTTACCATTAAATCCTTCTGCATCGTTTATTGTCACAGTTTAATAACTGTGGCTCCTGATTTTTTTTTATCCTTATTGTTCTATGTTTTAAAATATTTGCATGCATGTGTATGCGTGTATAATATGCTTCCCAGAGCTAATATCTAACTCTGGATATTTGATGAACTAGAAGTGCATTGAATCAGAGGTGG
>BLBF01000067.1:1896707-1921768 GCA_015471245.1 Laticauda colubrina
TAGAATAGAATAGAATAGAATAGAATAGAATAGAATAGAATAGAATACTTTATTGGCCAAGTGTGATTGGACACACAAGGAATTTGTCTTGGTGTAAATACTCTCAGTATACATAAAAAAGGTACATTCGTTAAGAATCAAGAATTATAACATACAACACTTAATGATAATCATAGAGTACAATCAACAATAAAATCACACTAGGAAACAGTCCATATAAATTGTAAGGATACAAGCGACAAAGTTACATTCCTTCAGTCACAAGTGGGAAGGGATGGGTGATAAGGAGTGATGAGAAGATTAACAGTAATAGTAGTGCAGACTTTGTAACAGTTGAACAGTGTGAGGGAAATATTTGTTTCGCAGAGTGATGGCGTTCGGGGAAAAACCTGTTCTTGTGTCTAGTTGTTCTGGTGTGCAGGGCTCTATTGCGTCATTTTGAGGGAAGGAGTTGAAACATTTTTTGTCCAGGATGCTCTAGTCTAATGAAGAGAAGGATGAGGGGTGACATGGTAAATGGCTTCCAGTACTTGAGGGCAAGGCAAAAGAGAGAGAGAGATCCAACCTAAAACTAAAGAGAAATTTCTTGACAGAATGACCTATCAGTTGTAGGCACTCCATCTGTGCTGCCATAGCCAGGCTATGGGAATTGGATAGTTACTTAGGAATTATGAGCTGTTCCCTAAAGGGAATGCATCATAGTAAATGTAGTTAAAGGTATCCTGGGAAATGTAGTCCATGTCATGTGACCACATCTGTAATCCTGATTGGTCACTGAATTGACCCTCGATGGGTTGGGGGAGTTTTCTTCACTTTTGCCTGAACTTTCTAACTCATGGCAACTTCTTTCTATCACTATGAGATGAGTTAGGAGATAACCATCTTTTACCACAAGGCAGATATACAAAGGATTGGTCATTAAAGAAGAACTTCATCACAAACATGAGATACCTTGAGGATACCTAATATAATCCAATAAAAGAAAGTTTGTATGGAAGAATTTGTTAGAGTTATTCTATCTGTCTTTATATTCAGCATGTGAATGAAAAGACAGAATAGTCAAATGATGGTGATCTTTCTACCCCGTATTTCATCCCACTGTAGTAGATATGCTAGAAGGAGGCTGAGTTCAGGCAAGAGAGTGACGAGACCTCCCACCATCCCAACAAAGGGTCAGTTCAGTGACCAAACAGGATTACAGATGTGGAATACATTTCCCAGGATACCTTTAACTACATTTACCATGATGCATTCCCTTAAGGGAACAGTTCATAATTCCTCAGTAACTATCCAATTCCCATAGACTGGCTGGGACAGCACACCATCACTGGACGTTTTCCAGAACAAATTGGACAGCTGTTCATCTGGAATGGTATAAGGGTCTCCTCCTTGAGCAGAGGGCTAGATTAGACCTTCCAGCTTTGTTATTCTATCACTTCTAAGCATGCTGGAAAAAATCAGCACAATGCAGCTGAAGTGTGAAAGCCGACAAGTCCCAACAATTTAGCCTTAGAACTGGAAGCCTCAGAAAAAAGAATCTCAGCTCTGTTACTTTATCTTGCATTATTTTTTCTTGAGTCTGTTGCACTTTAGGCTTGCCCTGTCCTGTTTAACTCCCCCTCCTGGTCTCCTCCCTTGTTCAATCTTGAAGCCAAGTTTGTTTTTCTCTGCAAATGATGTAACTCAATGATTTCCAACAACACCTCTTTAAAAACTGTGGAGAACAACATTAGGAAATGTTTAAATTAAGCCCCGTTGATGCAGCAGGGTTAGGGACTCTGAATTTCTCCGCTCAGCTTCCGTCTTTGGTTCACGTTGGCCTGTGGCTACTGCTCCATCGAAACTGGGGGTGGTGTTTGGGTGGGAACAGATGGAAGTTATTGATTTTGGGGAAGTTCGGAGCAAAATGGGTGCCAAAAAAAGAACAGATCACATTTATCTGTCTCCTTTTGAAAGAAAAGTTGATTCTTGGGAAATGAATGACATGTCTAGAGCAGTGTTTTTCAACCTTGGCAGCTTTAAGATGGGTGGACATCAACTCCCAGAATTCCCCTGCCATCTTGTACCTGAGAGCTGGCTGGGGTATTCTGGGAACTGAAGTCCACCCATCTTAAAGTTGCCAAGATTGAAAAACACCAGTATAATGGCGTAACAGATGAAAATTTGGGCAGAATTTCAAGATTTTATTAGTACATCGTAAAGACAATGAAGTATCATCCCATAATCTCTAGAGCATCCGTTTTATGACTTGACCCATCTCAAATGATGGACAATTGCCTTCATCCCTTTCATCATCTTTGAAAGCTTTGAAAGTCAACCGACATAACTTGATTCTCAGAATTTTATTTCCAATCCATGCAGAGGGCAACCAAAATAATTGTGAATATTATTCTTTTTTTTTTTTTTTAATTAATTTTCTACAAACAGACAAACATACAAAACATTAAAAACATCTACTCTCATATATACTTCCGGTGTATCGGTTGGTTCATCAGTTTTGTGCATTCATTTTATAGTGTCAATTACAGTTATATTGCATAACCACTCATATTGTCAATCCATATTCTAATATTACTAAAAAAAATAATAATAATATTTTTCTGATTATACTTTTAATCATTCATGCTTTGTGAGATAACAATACTTCAAACAGTTTATTCTATAACTTATCATATAATCATAACAAATCAATCCTAAAAACCCTTCATATATATAATACTAATGCTCTATTATTGTATTTTATCATCTAACCATTGATAAAAAAAAACCCAAATTGCATAAAATTGTTTATCTTCTTGTTCTCTAATTTCAAATGTCAATCTACTCATCTCAGCACATTCCAATATTTTCTTAATAATTTCTTCCTGCAATGGTATTTTCTCATTCTTCCAGTTTTTAGCAAATACAATCCTAGCCGCTGTTAATACATTTACAATCAAATATTTCAAGTCTTTATTATATATATCAGGTAAAATTCCCAATAAAAAGATCTCTGGTTTCAAGTCTATGTGTTTCTTTGTCATTTTTTCCAACCACATGTGAATTTTAGTCCAATATTTTCTGGCATTCTCACAAGTCCACCACATATGATAGTATGAGCCAGGTATCTGATGACATTTCCAACATTTTTCATCGTAAAGACAATGAAGTATCATCCCATAATCTCTAGAGTATCCGTTTTATGACTTGACCCATCTCAAATGATGGACAATTGCCTTCATCCCTTTCATCATCTTTGAAAGCTTTGAAAGTCAACCGACATAACTTGATTCTCAGAATTTTATTTCCAATCCATGCAGAGGGCAACCAAAATAATTGTGAATATTATTCTTTAATGCTGGCTGGGGAATTCTAGGATTTGGAACCCACACCTCTTAAAAGCTGCCATGATTGAGAAACACTGCTCTAGAGTTTCTAATTTTAGGGTCCTTTTTAATGACAAAATGCTTCACATCTCCAGCAATTCTGGCTTTTTTGGTTTTGCTCTTCATTGACTTGTTCACAGGGAGATGCCAAATGACATCAAAGCTTGGGAGTCTACAAGGGAGGAGACCAATGCATTTCCCATTTTTTTCTAAATATAGTGCCTCCTGTCTGCTTTTTTTCCCTTGCTTTCGAGCTCTGCCCGCCAGCTGCAAAACATCGTTGATTCAACTTCGTGTCGTGTACTGCAACTGCATTCTACCCAATTATAGAATCAGGGCTCCTCTAAGAAACCAGCAGAACATTTAACAAATTAATTCTGAAGTCCATGGCAGCAGATTTTACCTGCACTTCATGCATAGAATGATTTGTGGCTTTCTAAGAGCCCATAACTGTAACATTGTTAGTTCTCCAGCTTCTCCACTTATAAATATTCCCCTTTGGGAGTAAGACAATCAGCCTCGAAACATGGTTAAATATAGTATATACTCTACCCCACTCTACTCTACCTTACCCTACCCTATCCTACCCTGCTCTACTCGATTTATTCTAGTCTAGTCTAGTGAAGCAGTGGCTCAGTGGCTAAGACGCTGAGCTTTGTTGACCAGAAGGTTGGCAGTTCAGCTGTTTGAATCCCTCGCGCCGCGTAATGGAATGAGCTCCTATTACTTGTCTCAGCTTCTGCCAACCTAGGAGTTCAAAAGCATGTAAAAGTGCAAAGTAGAAAAATAGGGACCACTTTGGTGGGAAGGGAACAGTATTCCATGTGCCTTTGGTGTTTAATCCTGATGGCCACATGATCACCAAAACGTCTTTGGACAGCGCTGGCTCTTTAGCTTTGTAAGAGAGATGAGCATTGCACCCTACAGCTGGAAACGACTAGCCCGTATGTGTGAGGGGAACCTTTACTTTTAGTCTAGTTTAGTCTATTCCATATTCTGTTCTGTTCTCCTCTATTTCATATTTTATTCTGTTCTACTCTACGCTACTCATGGTAGGGTAGTGGTGAAGATTCTGGCCTAGAAACCAGGAGTTGGTGAGTCCTAGTCCCACTCTCTCTCAACCCAACCTACCTCACAGGTTTGTTTATTGTGAGGAACACAGGAGCAGAAAGGCATATTGGATACGTTTTGTTGCCTTGAGTTATTTGTAAGAATAATAAAGGTAGATCACAAACAAAGAAATCTTTACAATGCACCTGGTTCTGATCTAAATGCCATTGGTTTCCTTGTCTGGTCTACCTTAATCCTCCTTATAGAAAACATGTCCAGGACTCTCTTGACTGCCTCAAGGTGAGGTCCCAATCCACACATCAGAACTGGGTCTAAAATAAAATAAAAAATTCTTCCTCCAAAGAGCCCAGGCAGGAATGTTCTTAAAATGCCTTTCCTTTTGGCAGCACAGCCTGTGGGCAAACACCAGTAAACAATCTCCAGAGGAAAATCCTGGGTTGGTTGGCATCAGTCATAAGGTGGGAAAGGCTGTTAAAGTGGAAACATTGGCCAGCTGAGCAGGAACAGGATATTTTTAATTTCCTAACAAGGGCGGAGAAGGTTTTATAGGCCATTCCATGCATATTTTATAAATAAATTATATTTTTATATATAAACATATATAAATATGTTTTATACATATTTATAATGTACTGAAACACACACAACCAAGTGTGATATTTGTACATATTTATACATATTTTGTACAGTCATTGGGGTGACTATCAATTATCACTTGGTAATTGTGCACGAGGCTGCCTCATGTTGTACTTGAGCAATAAATCCCACAGTCGCACCTTGCCCTGCAGTTTATTATTCCAAAATTAAATCATAACAAAGAAAGTATTTCTTTATTTGTCCTTCCTAATTAACCTCCTGGGACTTTGTCATTCCTTCTTTTGATTCAAGGAATCCTCTTTATATGCATTTAAAGCCTACTCCAGTTTGAGTCCTTGCTAGCAAATGACAACTTTCCTAAGAAATGCTTCACATCTCCAGCAATTCTGGCTTTCTAGCCAGAATTCTGCCACCACTGCCCTAAACCATTCCACACCAATGGGTTGTCCAGTCTCTTCTTGAAAGCCTCCAGTGATGGAGCACACACAACTTCCAGAGGGAAGCCATTCCATTGATTAATTGTTCTCACTGTCAGGAAATTTTGTCTTTAATCGCTTTCTTATTTGTATCTTTAAACTGTGATGAGTTTAATCTTTACAGCCTTTGCTACAGGTTTCTTACTGGCCTTAGGCACATGAGCTATCAAAGAAGCCTTAACAGTTTCAAAGATTTTTTTTCTTTTTGCTATTCTTCAAAGCACCTGAAGGCAGGGGAAGAAAGAACAGATGGAAACCAGTCAAGGAGAGAAACAACTTAGAACTAAGGAGAAACTTCCCAATAAAGAGAACAATTAATCAGTGGAACCATCTATCTCCAGAAGTTGTGGATACTCCAACACTGGAGGTTTTCAAGAAGAGATTTGTCTGAAATGATATAGGATTTCCTGCTTGTGCAGGAGGTTGGGCTCGAAGACCTCCAAGGTCCCTTCCAACTCTGCTCTTCTGTTCTGTTAAACCAGCAGCATGCACCTACACCAGACTGGACAATGTTCAATGGCATTCAAGGGGGCTCATGCCTTCCCACCAATGAGATATCCCTGCCTCTTTCCTTCTCATTCATAATTAGAAGGCCCGTTGTATCAAACGTGGATTTAATGCAATGAGAATTGTGCTTCTTCCTCCAAACTGTTTTTGTAATGCCCTAAAATTACTTTGATCGGGATAGACGTAATTACATAGATTAATTTGACTTTGATATACTTAATACATTCAGATATTATTATTTTCCACAGACAATGTTTTCTTTTGCATGAGACAGGATGGCTGGATACTTCATACATTCTTATTACTAAGAATAAGAATACTCTTATTACTAAGAGACTAATCCATCAACACTGGAAAGACAAATTTACAGTCAAATTACTCAGTGGATTGATGTCACCTGTAATTTAGGAATGAGTGGCCTCCAAATGTAGATGAGGTGTGGATGATTGCCATGAAATATGCTCCTTCATTACTGATGTTGTATTTTTAATATACATATATACATATTGAAGAAGCTTTTTTATGTATACCGTAACTGTTGTTGTTTTTCTACATTTCTTTTTTTCTTGCTTGCTTTTTCCTCCCTCCCTCCCTCTCTTCCTTCCTTCCATTAAAACAAACCATTTTTAATTAAGACATGTGAACGTGCAATTCCTGTCATTTTTCCTCTCTCAACATTCTATCAGATAAAGATGCTGACAAGATACAAAATATAGACAGTATTTCAGATTTAAGAAAACTTGGTATAGATCAAGTTTTGGATCAACCTATTATAATCTCTTTCTTTCTTTCTCTTTCTTTCTTTCTTTCTTTCTTTCTTTCTTTCTTTCTTTCTTTCTTTCTTTCTTTCTTTCTTTCTTTCTATTTTTAAAAAAAAGCCAAAATAAGATACATTAAACCAATGCCATTTTGACCACTGCATAGGACAAATTCCTTGTGTGTCCAATCACACTTGGACAATAAAGAATTTGATTTTGTTCTGTTCTTTTCTATTCTATTCTATTCTATTCTATTCTATTCTATTCTATTCTATTCTATGAATTGATCTGCTGCCCAGAGTCACCCGAGTCACATGAGATGGGTGGCACATATATGGAGGGAGGGAGGGAGGGAAAGAAGGAAGGAAGGAGAGAGGAAATAAAAAAGGAAGCAAGGAAGGGAGGAAGGAAGAAAAGAAAGGGAGTATGGAAGGGAGGGAGGAAAGGAAGAAAGGAGGGAAGGAGGAAGGAAATAGAAAAGGAAGGGGGGAGGGAGGAAATAGAAAAGGGAGGGAGGGAGGAAGAAAATGGAGGAAGGAAGGATCAATGGGAGGAAGGGAAGAAGGAAAGGAAAGAAGGAGGAAGGAAACAGAAAAGGAAGGGAAGGAGGATGGAAAGGAGGGAGGGAAGAAGGGAAGGAGAGAGGGAGGGAAGGAGGGAAGGAGGGAAGGAGGAAGGAAATAGAAAAGGAAGGGAGGGAGGGAAGAAGGAAGGAAAGGTGGAAAGGAGGGAGGAAATGGAAAAGAAAGGGAGGAAAGGAGGGCACCCAGAATGTTCAAGTCTGAATATTTGACAATGTGCATTTGGGTGTGTGTCAGTATATCCTGAATATCTGGTTTGAAGCAAGCACACCTATTTATGGCCAGGCTTACAAAGTTGGACTTCCTTTTGGTCATGGTTTCATGTCATCACTTCAACTCCCCGGAACCTTCCCTTTTCGACCTCAGAAAAAAAGTCAAATATTGGTCATTTCCTGTCCCCAGGAGTGCTTCCCTTCTACAGTGGAGACCTGTGGGGCAGAGATGATGTGCATTGCTCCTCTGTCGAGGCTGGTGTTACACCCCATAAGTCGAGGAACACCCTCCCCAAACCAGTTTATTCAGATGGAGCTTCGAAAGGCACACCTTTGTTGTGGACAAGCGAAGATGGGAAGCCGAATGCAGGCAGTCCTCTGCTTATGACCACAACTGAGCCCAGAATTTCAGTGGTGAAGGGAAACGTTAGTTAAGGGAGCTTTGCCCTGTTTTACAACCTTTCCTGCCACCGTTGTTAAGTGAATCACTTCAGTTGTTCACTTAATAAGCTGGTTAAGTGAAGCGTCTTGTGAATTCTGATCATGTGATCACCAGGGACGCTGCAATGGTCGTAAGAGTGAAACATGGCCCCAAGCCAGGGCCGCTGTAACTTTGAACAGTCACTAAAGGAACTGTTGTAAGTTGAGGACCATCTGTCTTGCAGGGACCTCTGTCAGAAAGCAGATAAAGTCACCGGGAATCAGATGCCATAAAAGGGCAAATAAATTATGGTTCACTGTTAGGCTGCCAGAGGTTTATGCTGCATCTGCCATTTTTGTCCTCCTACCATGTCCTTCCCAAGGGGCAGCTTAATAGACAATCAGAGTTGGAAGGGACCTTGTAGGTCATCTAGTCCACCTCCACACCCACCAGGAGACCCTACACCATTTCTAATAGATGGCAGTTCTGTCTCTTCTTGAAACCCTCCAGTGATGGCGCTGCCACAACGTCCAAAGGCTACTTCTGTTCCATCAGTTGATTGTTCTCCCTGTCAGAAAATGTCTCCTTATTTCCAGGTTGAATCCCTCCTTGGCCAGTTTCCATCCATTATTCCTTGTCTGGCTTTCAGGTGAGACTCTAGAAAAAGACAGAGAAGAACAATCATGATAATTAGGAGACCGGAGATTAAAACATACAATGAACTCTTGCAGGAACTGGTTAATCTAGGGAAGAGAAGGACCAGGGGAGATGGGATAGCAAGTGCTCCAATATTTAACAGGTTGCCACAGAGAGGAGGAAGGGGGTCAAGCTATTTTCCAAGGCACCCAAAGGCCAAACAAGGAATATTGGATGGAAACTGAACAAGGAGAGATTCAGCCTGGAAAGAAGGAGAAATTTTCTGACAGTGAGAACCATCAACCAAGGGAACAGAAGTTGCCCTCAGAAGTTGTGGGAGCTTCACCACTGGAGGCTTTCAAGAAGAGACTGGACTGCCATTTGTCAGCAATGGTGTCTGGTCTCCCACTTGGGCAGAGGGTTGGACTAGATGACCTATAAGGTCCCTTCCAACTCTGATTATGTGTTAAAGTGAGGGTGCTTTTGAAAATAGCTTGACCTCTTCCTCTCTGTGACAGCCCTTCAAATACTGGAAGACTGCTATTCTGTCTCCCCTGGTCCTTCTCTTCACTAGACTAGCCATGCAACCATTCTTCATATGTTTTAGCCTCCAGTCCCCTCATCACCCTGGTTGCTCTTCTCTCTACTTTTTCTAGAGTCTCAACATCTTTTTTATAGTGTGGTGACCAAAACTGGATGCAGTATTCTAGGTGTGGTCTTACTAAGGATTTATAGAGTGGTATTAGTACCTCACTTGATCTTGATTGTGTTTTGTGCCTGCGAGAGGCAGATATTTGTTGGTCTTTGAACTTTGAATGTTTGCTAAATGAATTGATGTAAGTTGAGGACTACTATGGTACCTGTACGACAAAGGCCAGAATTACACATGTCACAATAAATGTTGT
This sequence comes from Laticauda colubrina, assembly GCA_015471245.1. Lineage (NCBI taxonomy): Eukaryota > Metazoa > Chordata > Lepidosauria > Squamata > Elapidae > Laticauda > Laticauda colubrina. The sequence continues at coordinate 1,906,237 of BLBF01000067.1, forward strand.
GGTGTGTTAGGAGTTGTGTGTGTTGTTGGATCCACCACTGGATTTTGCAATACGTGGCCAAGCCAAGTATTTGTGGTTTCTTCACAAATCATGAGTCAACCACAAAGCTCATAGCAAAGCCACCAACCTGTCAGTTTTGTTTCTTGTTTAACATAGCACAGTGGAATAAAATTTAGTTCTGGGGTATACAAAAAAAACCTGACCGTATTGTTTTGGAAAAAAAGTAAAGGAGAAACCTGAAAAAGAGGTAAATCTGAAAGAGATCCATAAAGATTTTTCCAAAAAATATTTATGTTTGCTTCACAAAGGAAAATGCAAAGCAAAATCTTGAAAAACCCCTATGCCAATAAAAAAAATATTTAAAATCAGCATGGATATGTGCATTTATTTGAAAAAAAAAAACAATTCTAGGACTGTACTTTTCACTTGAATATGAAAGACTGTGCATTGTAGATACCCTTTGAAGAACACAAATAAAAGAGAAAAGTTTTAGAAACTTCAGTTAATCCAAAGGACAGCCTTCTGAAAGAAAGGAATGTCCTTTATAATGATGGTAGCCATTGTCACCAAAAGGAGAAAGGTAAAAAGATCCAATCAAGGAGAAATTTCCTGACAGCGAGAACAATGAATGAATGCAATAGTTTGTCATCTGGAATTGTGGGTGCTTCATTGCTGGAGAGACTGGACAACTGTTTGACCAAGGTGGTATAAGGCCTCCTGCCTTGAGCTGGACTAGAAGACCTCAAGGATTCCTTCCAGCCTTATGGTTCTATGTTCTACCACCAGAAACAAGGCTATCAGTATCATTGACATTATCTTGACAGCCATTTCTCCAGAATTGGATAGGGGTCAGACTAGAAGACCTCCCAGCTCTCTTCCAACCCTACAATTCTATATGTCCCACCACCAGAAACAGAGCTGCCAGTAAAGTTGGCCTTCTCTTGACCGCCATTTGTTTGAAATGGTGCAGGGTCTCCTGCTTGAGCAGCGGGGTCAGACTAGAAGACCTCCCAGCTCCCTTCCAACCCCACCATTCTATGTTCTACTACCATTCTCTTGACAGCCATTTTGTTCTGAAATGGGACAGGGTCTCCTGCTTGGGCAGGGGTCTGGATTAGAAGACTCCCCCCCCCCTCCAAGCACCCTTCCAACTCGGGTACACTATGAACTCCAAAGTGACAAGGCTCAAAACTTTGCCAGAACTTGTGGGTTAAGTCGCCAACAGCTCGGGAGGAAAAGGGTTATGAAGACGCGCGTGTTTTCGCCTCTCGGAGTTTGGGGAAGGGGGGAGCAGAGGCCAAGGCTGCCTTGGCAGAGTTCTCTCTCCCCCTCCCCTCCTCAAAGTCGGCTCTTGACCCTCCCTCCGCCTGCCCTCGCCTGCCCACGTGCCTGGGTGGCACCGGTGGCCGTGGGAAGCCCCAGCAGGAGCGACCGATGCCTTTAGTAACGGGCGCCAGAGCTGCTTTTGTGTGTGTGTGTGTGTGTGTTTGTTTCCCCGCGGTGCCCAGGCAAAGGCGAGCCAAGCGCCCGTCCCCGCCGAGACGGGGAAACTAGGTAAGCGCCACCTCTTCTGGGTGGGACCTCCAAGCCGCTTGGCCTGGGCGCAGCGCACCTCGGCTGCTCGCGCAGTGCCAGGCAAAGAGCTCTCTTTGCGCGCCCGCTGCAACGCGCCTCCCGTCGCCTGGCCGGACTTGGCCGCAAGCCGAGCCGCCGGCCCCCCCTCCCCCCCTTTTTTTTTTTCCCCCCCTCCAACCCGGGCCTGCTTCGTTCCTCGGGCAACCCAAGAAACCGGGCAACCCCCTCGCACACCGGACCTCGCCCCGCCGGCCCCGCGTTTGCCCCTGGCACTGCAGCTGCTCGGGCCGTTTGCGGAGAAGCGCCATGCATTCCCTTTTCAAGAAAAGGAACCGAGGCAAATACAGCCCCACGGTGCAAAAGAAGAGGTGAGGGGTGTGTGAGGGGGTCTCTCTCTCTCTCTCTCTGAGTGGGTGGATGGGGGGAGTGGGTAGATTTGTGGGTGGGTGGGAGATGCGCGGAGCCCCGCGGGCTTGGGGGTCCCTGCTCGCTTCGGAGATCAGCGGAAGGACGCTTTCCAAAATCTTTCCGCCTTGGAGCGAACGGAACGGGAGCAAGCTGGGGTGGGGGGTCGGGGTGGGAAGAGACGCTCCCCCTCCCCAAGTTTCTTTCTCCGACTTTTCAACGGGGAGAAGTTGGAATCAAACTTCAAGCGACTTTCTCCCGTGCTCTGAGAAACGTCTCCTCTGCGGGCAGTTCTGCCTAATGGGACAAAGCGAAGGAATGATAAGCCGCCCCCGCCCCCCCCCCCAAAAAAGCTCTCTGCACATGCTCTATCAGGCTCGGTTTGCGATTGCTCTCGGTGCTCTCCGGTTACAGGAATGTTTTCTGGCCCTGGATTTGTGGTTTTGACTTCAGGCATTTCGAAAAAGGACATTTTTGGCCAGGGGACTAAATGCAAGCTCTTCTCCTGTCTGGTTTAACTGTGTTAAAGGCTTGGCTTGTGCAAATGTGGGACCCAGCCAGTTCAAGAAGAAGGGTTGGCTTATATTGTGTTGAAATGACCTCCAGATCCTAGCTGTTGGTTGATTCTGGTGACCATCTTTCATGTCACTGACATAAAAATAACTGGATTTGCTAGAGGTTTGGGTTGTTGTGTTGTCTGAACGGAGCCATTGTCAGGTGAAAAGCAGGATTTCTGACTTCAAGGGCCACGTGAACCCAGCCAGTTGGGCTTATCAATAAACCACAGTTAAACCAACCACGCTTCAACCAACCAATCTGTTGCATCCATGGTATATTTCTGGGTATTTGGCTATGGTTGTTTGTGGCTTAGTGCTGTAGGTGAAACCTACCAATGGTGCCTGATTCAAGAAATGATGATTAAGCAAACTGAAAGGAATGAATCTACACTTTATCTGCTCAAGGTTTATTCTGATGGCTGTTTGGGATGTCTCTGAACTGAGCCCTTGACCCTGAAATTTCAGTCCTTAGAAAACTTTGAGCAGCATGAGTTTGGAGGGGCTTATGGAGAAGTGAACTCTCCTATGGTCTCTGGAACAGTCACCCAAGAGAAATGAGCATCAGATTTCAAGCTTTAATTTTCCTCTGCGGTATAGTTCTCTCTCTGCACTTGGCACATTCCAGAATTTAATCTCTGGGTGTGGTTCCATCACCCTCCCTCCCTCCCTCCTTCTCATCCTCTTCTTTCTGTTTTGACATTTTCCCCAATCTTTTCCGGGGGGTTTGTCCTTCTCCAACTGAAGAATGATATGCCTGTCAACTCATAAAACATGATTTAATTAGGGTGATTGCTAGAATCCTGACAGCGCCCTCATGAAAAGGACAGCAGCCCATCTTGACATGGAAAACTGGGGTGGGATCCATGAGGTGCCTTTGCCCCCCACCCAGAAAAAAATCAAGCTATTGATCTGCCCCATCTTCCCTGATGCTGCTGGCTAGGGATGATGGGCATTGACATTCAGAGCATCGGAAGCCACCAGCTGATGCAGAGGGGTTTCTGTTTCCTGCATCTAAATCTGGAGGTGTTTCCAAAACAAGGATTAAGAAAGGGGGACCTGGGTGGACAGGCTCACCACCACAGTATGGTATGAGGAAGGTGACATTTTTATCAAGGTCTTTTCTTACACAAACTAGCCAGGAAGAACTCCTAATCTGTTTGTCTCAAAGGGGCTTTTTCAAGAGGCAACTGGTTTTTCTTTGAAGACATTTCGCTTCTCATCCAGGAAGCTTCTTGGATGAGAAGTGAAACATCTTCAAAGAAAAACCAGAAAGTCCAGTTGCCTCTTGAATAAAAAGCACCTTTGGGACAGCAATGACCAGGACGGCTGAGAATCTCCATAGATTCCTAGCCTGTTTGCTGAGGCCCATCCTCAGTTTTAGAAGAGAGCAACAGGTGATGATTTCTAGATGATGCTGAAGACAGGAGGCTTTGCTGTTGGATAGGCTATCCAAGGCTGGTGGGGACTGGATTCAGCAAAATCTAGGTTCCTGTTGCAAATCCTCCTGAAAATCAAGATATTAGCTACTCCAGCATGGGCAACCCCGTCACCGGCTCTCTGCTGAAATAAGAGAGTTGTATCAGGTGGGTAATGAAATTCTCTGGGCCTGGTAATTGATGCACCATTATAAGACAATACATGTAGCTCAGGGTTGACCTGTGGGGCCCTTAATTAAGCTTAGAGAGCACCAAGGAACCTAAGGAATGGATATTTGCAAAGTTGGGCCAAGCAAGGATCGATGGACATTCCATCCATATCTTCCAAAAAACAGGGAACCACCTGATCCTTGCCTCTTAAAGAAAAGAGAGTTAGAAAGAAGATTATCCAGAAGGAAGTGTCCTCAAGTATGCCTTGTTAAGATGGAGCTCAAGAAGAAACATATTCCATTTCCTAGATTTTGTACGTAAGACCTTTTCCCTCGCAATCCATCCAACTAATAAATCTTTCTGAGAAAACACTTTCTTAATTCATGTTTAAGGCAGTGTTTCTTAACCTGGGCACTTTGAAGCTGAGTGGAATTCAACTCCCAGAATTCCCCAGCCTGCAATGCTGGCTGGGGAATTCTGGAAGTTGAAGTCCACCCAGCTTCAAGTTGCCCTGGTTGAGAAACCCTGGTTTAAAGACTTGACAAGTTGCTTCATTTAACTTATGAAGCACAACCTGTACGCTTGTTTTTTTGTTTTGCACCCTAAGCCAATTCTTTGCCTTTTCTTACATTTCTCTACTAAATTGCAGAAAGGGGTGTGTTCAGAAGGAAATAAGAAAGAATAATCTGCAGCAGCTCTGTGTTAAAGAAATAACCTTTTCATATCATTCTTGAACAATCAACAGCCCCTTCTGTTAGCTTGATACTTTTTATGCCAACAAGCAAACCTGCCAAGAATGACTACGATGCCCAAAATCTTGCAACTTTAAGCTATATTTATATAATCCACTTTTTCTCCTCTTCCAACCCTGGTGGCAGTTCCAAATTTCCATATAAGAGGACTTCAGTTCTTACAAACTTCTGGGAGAGCTTTTAGAACAAAAAAGATGACAAGAGATCTGGAGGCTAAGATGTATGGTTAAGGAAAGTAGGTATGTCTATTGTCACAAAAAACCAATTAGGAGGGCACAATGGGTGGAATATCATTAAAGAGAGGTCCAGCCTAGAACTAAGGAGAAATTTCCACTGAGTGAGGACAATTAATCAGTGGAATAGTTTGCCTCCTGGAGTGACGGGGTGCTCCATCAACTGGAAGTTTTCAAGAAGAGACTGGAAAACCATTTGATTGGAATGGTTAGTATGACTTTCCATCTTTGTGCATATCAGATTCTCATTGCTGTCAACATATTTACTACCCAAGTTCCAACTTTTCCTTCTCTTTGTCCATCAAAGCCAAAAGGAAAACTTCTGGTTTCAGTTTTATGTTTCTTTTAAGAATCTGATAAAAATCCGATCCCAATATTTCCTGGTTTTATCACAAGGATGATAAAAAGTGCCCTCTCTCAGATTTGATTGTGAAGTGGGTTGTTTGGTTCTCTAGATGTGGCAACAGAAGGGTAGAAATTTATAGACCTGGTCTTCTCCAAGAAAAATTTGGGCCTTTTTGAAAAGGAGGAAGGATGATGTCAAAGTGAACAAGTTCTGACAAACTCATGTAGGGGATCCACAATTCCTGGATGTTCTACCACTCCATTGGGATATGGTGACTTATCAATGCTGCATGTACGAGGGCTATCCACAAAATAGATTATGTTTTGCGATAGAAAAAAACCAAAGTGTAGGAAAATTTTTTTATAATATACACTTGAAAGTGACACTTAAATACTTTTCAACATATTCACAGAAGAAATTGAGGCACTTATCATCGCGGTGAACAAGCTTTGTAATTCCATTGTCATAAAGTTCAGCCGCCTGAGATTTGAGCCAGTCAGTCGCGCCCGCCCGCAGTTCCGCGTCGTCGACAAAGCGCTGAGTTCCAAGCCAGGTCTTCATCCTCAGAAACAAGTGGGAGTCACTTGGTGCAAGATCAGGGCTGTAGGGTGGATGAGGAAAAATCTCCCAATTGAAAGCATTCAGGACTTCTTGAGGGCGATTTGCTGTGTGTGGTCGGGCATTGTCATGCAAAAACAAAATTGTTGAGCTTAACTTTCCTCTATGCTTGTTCTGAATTGCTTTTCTTAGGTTTTGCAACGTTTCACAATACCTCACAGAGTTTATTGTTGCACCATGTTCCAGAAAATCGATAAGAAGCACACCTTGCCTATCCCAAAAAACAGGCGCCATAATCTTCCTTGCAGAGAACGTTTGCAAACATTTTCTTGGTTTTTGGGGGGATTTTGTGTGCCCCCACTCCATAGAGTGCAATTTGGTCTCGCTGTTCACATGTTTGACCCAAGTCTCCTCTCCAGTTACGATTCGATCAAGAAATGAATCTCCATCTTTGTCTTAAGAATACAGAAATGTCAATGATGCGGCCATACGCTGACTCTTGTGGTTTTCTGTCAGGATTTTTGGCACCCATCTTGCACAAAATTTGTGGTAGCCTAGCTTTTGTGTAACAATTTCATGCAACAAACTGTGTGAAATTTGTGGAAAACTAAGCGAAAGTTCCGTTACTGTGAAACGGCGGTTTTCACGAATCTTGTCATCGACTTTCGCGACCAGTTCGTCAGTCACAATGCTCGGACGTCCACTCCGCTGTTCATCATGAACATTAGTTCATCCATTTTTAAACTTAATGCACCATTGGTGCACTCCACCTTCAGTGATGATGTTGTCCCTGTACACTTCACACAGTTGCTGAAAAATTTCAATAGGTTTATGTTTTTTTGCCAACAAAAACCTTATCACTGATCGCATCTCACAACTCGCGGGATTTGCAATTGCAGCACACATTTCAAACGTTTGCTGTGAAATAACAGGCAACGATACGAACTTCCCACTAGCACGACTAGATGCAGACTAAGCGGCGGACGCACAGACCAAAGATGGCCGCGCTAGCTCCGACCCTTCTTGCTACAGACGAAAACGTAATCTATTTTGTGGATAGCCCTCGTATTTATGTAAATAAATTCTTTGAAGGCCTATGGTGTGGATAATAAATAGGCTCTCCTGTTTTTTATTTTTAAAGGGGCATTCAGTTTGATTTCCTTTGGATTATGGGATCATGGCTCTCTGTCCCATTGTATAGTACAACGAATGAGTGACCAAGAACTCAATGAATTGAATTACATTGAAATGTTTGGTTCTTCCTGATTTTAAGTGGCCACTGGTCAGTTTTCCTTCAACCTTTGAAGGTACATATTTCTGAGTCAAGCTTCAAAACCAAGATTTGTTGAGATCTTGTTAGTTGACTGGATGGTGGATTTCTAGTTTGAGGAACAACCCTGAAGGAGAGAAAAGACAGTGGAAAATGTAGGGGTGTCTGCAGGGTATGGCAAAGAGGGAAACCAGGATTATGAGATTGATATTCCAGAAACACATAAAAAACAGACAAAGCTTCAGTCCAAACACCCACCATCTTTATGGACACTTTGACAATTTGACAAGAAAAGTACTGCTCCATGTTTGATCATGGATGACAAATAAATGCTGATTGAAATTGATCAACTGATTGTAGCCTTTAATTCAGGGCTCTCCAAACTAGGTAAGTTTCAAACTTGTGGACTTCAACTCCCAGCATTCCCAAGACAGACATTCTCCATGCTGGCTGGGGAATTCTGGGAGTTGCAATCCACAAGTCTTAAAGTTGTCAAGTTTGGAGACCCCTGCTCTAATTTCACCCCATTTTTGCAGCATTAGAGCAGGTAGATATAGAAATGGACTAGGAGGAGTTTCTTTTAGAATGATTTTTGGGGGAAAGAACTTTCAGTTCAATTTCCTTCCTCAGGCAAAGCCATCCAACAGATTCTTCATCATGTAGTTTTATTTCTATTCATTATAGTTATAGGTTTCGGCTTATGGGAGCAAGCCCTGCCTACTCACACTTTATTCAGGGCTTTGTATATTGTGTGAACTCAGTCAACCTGTATTTGGGGCTGCAAATACGACCCCAATTATGACTGGAATTTTCATCATAAGTCATTGCAGTCCTAAGTTACATTTGAACTCATTTTATGACTATTCCCTTCTACCTCCCCCCCCCTCCTTTAAGCAAATCAGGCATTCTTTAAGCGGTTCCAACTTCCCCAATGGTTTTTTGTTTTTGTTTTTTGGCCAGTCATCAGCAAAAAAAATTCACAATTCATAATCACAGGATTGCAGGACGGCTCAACTGGCCATCAATGTGAGCTGGTTGCATGCGTTTGAATTGCACACACATGAATTCAGGGATAGCGCGATGACATTGGTGCAAACGCAAGATGTAAACCACTTTCTTCCCCCAAAAAACATTGTCACTTTAAACCACCATGAAACCAATGGTTGTAAGTCAAGGACTAACTGCGTTGCAATGCATTTTTTTTTTTTTGTCTTTGTAAAGAGTTCTGCAAAAGGCCCTCTTCTGTGATTTGGGAATCCTGTAATGGTTTGCAGGGATAAAGAGGTGATCACTGATGTGGGGGATGGGGTAATGTGGTCCATCCAACACCCTGCTACAGATGGAAAAGAGGGATAAATTTTGGAAGAATGGTAGGATGTTACTTGTAGCAAGAATGGGAATCTGGAACCCATTGAGGTGCCCCATGGACAGTCAGCCATTGCAATTTAGAATCCGAGCTGGGTTAATCGACATTTGTGCTGCAAAATTCTGGAAGACCCCTAGATTGCAGGAAAGAGGTATAGAAATGACTCTTTGCTGCCACTTGGTGGTCCTTTAGAGTTTTGCAGCACAAATGTGCCCCAAAGATGTTTTTTCAAGAGGCAACTGGACTTTCTGGTTGTTGTTGTTTTATGAAAACATTTTGCTTCTCATCCAAGAAGCTTCTCCAACTCTCCAGAGCAGTCCAGATCTGAAAAAGTTTCTGGAATGAGAAGCAAAACATCTTCCAAATCCCACCCCACCCCAGAAAATCCAGTTGCTTCTTGAAAAAGTACCCTTGGGTTTGGGACAACCATGACCTGGATGATTAAGAATCTCCATAGACATTTAGCACAGACGTGGCTCAGGAGTGGGATTTAAATTTTTTTACTACCGGTTCTGTGGGCATGGCAGGGGAAGGATATTGTAAAATCCTCCTTCCCTTTCCACCCCACTAACCTGCTTTCCAGCTCTGTTCTCCTGTGTGGGGCAACCAAAGAAGACCCAGCCAATCATCTGGGACTCAATGGGAGGCAGAGAAGAGATGGTGGTGGGGCCAGTCAGAGCTGGTATTGGACGGTTCTCCAAACGACTCCAAATTTCCACTACTGGTTCTCCAGAGCTGGTCAGAACCTGCTGAATATCACCTCTGATGTGACTCCCCGGGCTGATTTTCCTTCCAAAGAGCACAAGAGATGCAGCAAAAGAGGGTGTTTAACAGAGGATGGTGGATGGTGGGACTGAGAGAGTAGAATTCAGCTGAGATGCTTAGGTCACATATTTCAGTAAGCTTCATTGGAGATACTTTAGTTTTGCCACAGAATGTTGCAATGTTACTGGTAATCCTTGACTCAACGACCAATGGACCTCCACCAAAGGTACTTATTTATGACCTGGTTCCGAAGTTCCAATAACTGGCCTTCCCAATCACATGACTGCATGTTGGATGCTTAGCAACCAGTCTACTTTTTAAGCCATTTGCAGCATTTCATTCCATGGTGACAGTATTTTACCTTGTTTTGCCAAAAAACAAAACAAAACCCGGCATTTACTTCCGGATTTCGATAACCCGTAGCAAAAGGCAGCATCCATTTAACCACGGCGGAAAAAACAGGTCATAAAAATGGGTTCGGTCATTTGGTGTCTCCTTTTATTATGGTCACGGCATGTGACCATAATGTCAACTCATAAAATGTTTCTAGGGTCTTTTTAGAGTTGCCAACAGAAAGGGAGAGGAGAGCAGTGGGCAGCTTGCATTCCATAAATGTCTTCAAATATAGTTTCTAGGTGAGTAAAGTTTCTGCCGCATTAAATTCTAACTGTAGAGAATGACTGATGACTCTGGGCTATGGATGTGTCCCATTGGAGAATATGAATTATGATACACCCAGGTGATGGGGGAAACAATGAATGATGTGTCTCAGAGTCAGCTACACCCAGGCAGTGCTGACATGTTTGCTCCTAATAAATCTTAAGTTCTGGAAGTTGGCTAGAGGCTCATAATTTAAATGGGGGTAACTGCTGGTAACACATAATGGATATGGTCATAAATCAAGCACTGCCTGACTTTGCTGGAAGGCGGTATACAGGTAGTCCTCCACTTACGACCACAATTGAGCCCAAAGTTTCCAGTGCTCAGTGAGAACAATTATTGAGGTTTGCCCCCATTTTTATGACCCGTTATGACAGCCTTCCTTGCCAGAGTTGTTAAGTGAATACTGTGCTTGTTAAGTGAATCTGATTTCCCCTGTTGACTTTGATTGCTAGAAGGTCACAAAAGGGGATCAGGTGACCTTGGAATACAGCAACTGTTGTAAATATGAGTCAGTTGGCAAGTGGCTGAATTTGGATCCTGGGATCCTGGGGAATGTTGCAATGATTGGAAGTGTTAAAAACAGTTCCAAGTCCCTTTTTTCAGTGCTGTTGTAACTTCACTAAATAGATAAATAAAAATAATAGAATTCTTTATTGGCCAAGTATGATTGGACACACAAGGAATTTGTCTTGGTGCAAATGCTCTCAGTGTCCATAAAAGAAAAGATACATTCATCAAGAGTCATCAGGTACAACACTTAATAATAATCATAGGGTAAAATAAAAATAGAATAGAATAGAATAGAATAGAATAGAATAGAATAGAATAGAATAGAATTCTTTATTGGCCAAGTGTGATTGGACACACAAGGAATTTGTCTCTGGTGCAAATGCTCTCAGGGTACATAAGAGAAAAGAAACATTCGTCAAGAGTCAAGAAGCATCACGTACAACATAATGATCATCATGGGGTACAATAAGAAGAGAAGAGGAGAGAAGAGAAAGAGAAGAGAAGAGAAGAGAAGAGAAGAGAAGAGAAGAGAAGAGAAGAGAAGAGAAGAGAAGAGAAGAGAAGAGCATTACATTCTTTATTGGCCAAGTGTGATTGGACACACAAAGAATTTGTCTTGGTGCAAATAGTCTCTGTATACATAAAAGAAAAGATACATTCATTAAGAGTCAAGAATCATAAGGTCCAACACTTAATGATAGTCACAGGGTACAATAAGCAATCAAATCATACTAGGAAAGTCAGTATAGATTGTAAAGATACAAGTGACAAAGTCATACAGTCACAAGTGGGAAGGGATGGGCGATAAGGAGCGATGAGTAAACAGATGGTTGTAAATTAAGAAGTAGCTGTAAATATTGCATCTATTCTTTAGCATGTTGGATAAACATGGGCTTTGCGAAAATAATTTGCATGAGGATTACCAAGGCCACAGTTGCTTTGCATCATGAAATGCAGAACTGGAATAACAAAACAGATGGTACATTTCCATGGAGATTCTCCGTCAACCAGATCATGGTTGTCCTAAATGTGCTTTTTCTGGAGGCCACTGGACTTTCTGGGTTTTTCTTTTGAAGTTTCACTACTCATCCAAGAAGCTTCTTCAGTTCTGACTGGATGGTGGGGAATGGAAGGATTTATATTCCTTGCAGACAGCTGGTCATTTGCATCCTTTTAGAGTGTCATTGAGGCCACTTGGAGGTTTATCTGTGTCCTCAGGGTCACCTGAGTTAGTGCTCCCGGTTCCTGTAGTCTGCTTTTTTTTCCTCTGGAAATCCCTTCCTACTCCCACACCATTCAAAGGGTGTTCATCCCAAATTGAAAAGCGAAAAAGTCTGTGGAGATTCTCAGTCATCCAGAAAGCACCTTGTCCCAAAGGTGCTTTTTTCAGGAGGCAACTGGACTTTCTTGTTTTTCTTTAAAGATGTTTCATTTCTCATCCAAAAAGCTTCTTCAGTTCTGACTGGATGGTGGGGAATGGAAGGATTTATACTGCTTGCAGATAGCTGGTCAGTTGCATTGTTTTAGAGAGGTGTTGAGACTTCCTTCTCCACTTACAACAGGTTGCTTAATGACCATTTAATGAAGTTATGATAGATCTTCCTAGAGGTATTCATGACTCGTTTTGGAAGTTATGTGTAACATTTGAAGTTATGACGGCCGCGCACACAAACATATACCACAATCCCACACGATATGCTTATTTATTCATTGAACAGCTGAATGTTTTAAATTCTCCCTTTATAGGCGAGAAAAAAAATAATTTGCAGATGATTGGGCTCTTTAGGACAAGTTAGACATTAAGTAACCCACGCTACTTGGAACTGTTTTGTGACAGTAAAAATTGGGTTTATTTGTTGGCTGTGAACTGGATTGGCAAGAGATGGGAGTTGGACAAATCCGAACAGCAGTTGCTACAAGCTGGTTTTGCTGTTCTTAAAAAATTGCCTTTTTTTCTTTCCTCTGTGAATTATTGGGGGCAAAAAACTACTGAGTTCAAAATCTTCTTCCATGCCAGCGTTTCTTAAATGTGATCTACTGGCTAAACCACAACTGAGTGAGCTCAAAATCACCACCTTCTATTAACCATGTATTACCAGGCACAGTGGAAGAAATTACCCAAGGCTGTGTCAAGCCTAAAGAGTCCATATGCTTTCCTTTATGATGTCAGTCAGGTCTGTACATGTTAGGGTAGTGCTCAGTTTCTGTGTATATACAACCTGGAGTATGAGAGCAGGCGAAGTTAGGTTTTTAATTTAAAAGCTGGCTGTGTTTCTAAGAACCACTGACCAACAATGAATTAAATCATACTTGATCAAAGTAACCTAGCCTTTTTTCTACCTAAGATTGCAGAATCTGTTGTTATTTTCTTTGGATTAATTGAGTGGTTGTGACATATGTGACAGGAACTGACCAACCAGCTGATTGCCGAGTTTGATGTTATGTATTATGAGAGAAAGGCTTGACCGAGGTCACTCAAAGGGCTTTCATGCCTTAGGCAGGGCTAGAACTCACCGTCTCCTGACTTCTAGCTGGTGCCTTCATAGAGCATAGAACATTAGGATTGGAAGGGGTCTTGGAGGTCTTCTATTCCAACTTTCTGCTCAAGCAGGAGACCCTATACCATTCCAGACAAATGGCCATCCAGTCTCTTCTTCAAAGTCTCCAGTGATGGATACCGACAATTTCTGGAGGCAAGCCATTCCACTGATTAATTGTTCTCACTGTCAAGATTTTTCTCCTTAGTTCTAGATTAGATTTCTCCTTGATAAGCTTCCATAAATTACTTGTGGTTTTGCCTTCAGATGCTTTGGAGAATGGATTGACCTTCCCCTCTCTGTGACAGCACCTCAGATATCAGAAGACTGATATTGTGTCATCCCCAGTCCTTCTTTTTGTTAGACTAGACATGCTTAGTTCAGTAGAGGGATTCAAAAAATTTACCATCAGTTCTGTGGGTGTGGCTTGGTGGGCGTGGCAGCGGAAGGATACTGCAAAATCCCCATTCCCTCCCCACCGCACTAACCTGCTTTCCAGCTCCATTCTCCTATGCAGGGCAACCAAAGGAGACCCAGCGATGAGCTGGGTCTATTCGGAAGAATAAATGGGGGCGGGGCTAGTCAGAGGTGGCATTTTCTGGTTCTCCAAACTACTCAAAATTTCCACTACTGGTTCTCCAGAACGGGTCAGAACTGGCTGAATACCACCTCTAGTTTAGTTCCTTCAATCGTTCACCGTATGATTTAACCTCCAGACCCCTAATCATCTTCGCTGCTCTTCTTTGCACTCTTTCAAGAGTCTCAACAGCTTTTTTGGGTCATGGTTTCCAGAATTGGATGTGATATTCCAACTGTGGTCTCACCAGTCACCACTAGACCAAACTGGTTCTGTGAGTTTCCATGACTTGTTGAACAAGAGACAGCAACCACAACTTCAGGATTGTGAAGCACAACTCTAGGCTAAGATAGCAGTAGCATTTAGACTTATATCCTGCTTCTCAGTGCTTTACAGCCCTTTCTAAGTGATTTACAGAGTCACAGAGCCCCCAACAATCTGGGTCCTCGTTTTACCCACCTCAGAAGGATGGAAGGCCGAGTCAACCTTGAGCCTGGTGGGATTCAAATTTCCAATTTGCAGGCAGCTGGCAGTCAGTAGAAGCAGCCTGCAGTACTGCACTCTAACCACTGTGCCACTGTGGCTCTGGATGAGGCTGGTTCATTTGTTACCCACTAGGCCCGGTCCCACTGCACTTATGGATGCAAAGAGGATGTAAAACGTAAAAAAAAGCTTGCCACCCATTGGAAAACCCGATGCATCCATTGTGTACTCATTGCATACGTGTTTCATACGCTCTATCCTTTGAGCATCCATCCACTGCGATTTCATCCGCGCAAGAAGTTTTGAGCTGCACAAAACTTTTTGAGCGGATGAACTTTCCACTGCGTATGATGTAAATCCAAAACATACGAGCAACAAACGTTCTATGTCCGTTTATCATCCGTTAAACGTCCGTTGTATCCTCTCTGCATCCTCTGGTCATCCCCTCAACTCACATCCTCTGCAGCTGAAAACGGAAAGAGGGAGGAAACAAAAGGTACACGGAACGTCTACACAACGTTAGTAGCACGGAAATAGAAAGGATGCGTTTGCATCCAATATACATCCACGTGGCATCCCCTTTCTTTCCTTTAGGCATATGTGATGCATCCGCTTCATCCGCTTTGCATCTCCCCCTTCCGCTATGCATCCGCTTCGCAATTCTCCCCCGGAAGCCCTTCGGATGTGTCATCTGCTTCCATCTGCTTTCATCCGCTAGGCTTCCCATGAACATCCGTTTAACATCCCCGCTACATACTACCCACGTCCGTTCTTTTCTGTTGTTTTCCGTTCTGTTTATGCAAATTTTCACCACTTTTTGGAGCGGATGACAATGGATGGAGCCACCCCTGAAATTTTGCTCGTCCGCTGTGTCCTTTATGCATACGTTTTGCGTCCGTCAGCCAGTGGGACTGGGCCTACAACTGGATGTTTATGTCCCTGTCATCTTTTCACTCTGAGCCTCATCTACTTTGCACAATTATTTTTTGAAAAGGTTGGTTAATTGGTGTACAGACACTGAGTGGTGCAAAACCACTGAAGTTTCTCTATGGATGGAGAATTGATAACACATGTAGTCCTTGACTTATGACCATTCGTTCAGCAACTGTTTGAAATTTCAATGGCACAAATGAATGGTGGTTGCGACCAGTCCTCTGACTTTTGGTCATGTAGAAATGTTGCAATGGTTGCAAATGCCAGGTTTGGTCAGAAATCACTTTTTCAGTGTCCTTGTAACTTCAGACTTTTCTAAATGAATGGTTGTAAGAGAAAAACTACCTGTATAGCAGGTGTTTTTCCTTCTCCTTCCTTCCTTCCTTCCTTCCTTCCTTCCTTCCTTCCTTCCTTCC
>BLBF01000067.1:1937807-1952891 GCA_015471245.1 Laticauda colubrina
GTGTGTGTGTGTGTGTGTGTGTGTGTGTGTGTGTGTGTGTATTAGAGGCCTTCTAGTCCAAGCCCTTGCCCAAGCAGGAGATCATATCCCAATTTGGACAAATGGCTGTCTACTCTTTTTTTTTTTTAAACCTCCAGCTCCCATAACATCTAGAGGCATAATATCCGAGTTGAAAGAGCTTTTTGGATGAGAAGAGAAACATCTTTAAAGAAAAAAAAATAAGAAGCACAGTTGCCTCTTGAAAAATAAAAATAAAAAAGCATCTTTGGGATCCAGAGGCAAGATTCACTGATTAATTGTTCTCACTGCCAGGAAATTTTTCCTTAATTCTAAGTTGGATCTCTCATTGATAAGTTTCCATCTGTTTCTTCTTGTCTTGTCCTCAAGTGCCCTGAAAAATAAGTTGTCCCCCTATTTTTTGTGACAGCACCTCAAATATTGGAAGACTGCTATCATGTCACTCCAGGTTCTTTTTTTCATCACATTGGACATGTCTAGTTCCTGCAATGTTCTCTTGGATAGAATAGTGAAAAAATTGTATGCATTCATTTCTGTAGTCCATATTTCCCTTCCCACCCATGTTTGCCATTCTCTGATAGAAAGGATCAAGTTTGACCTTCTCCAGAAGTGTTTTTTAAATTATTATCATGGTTCATCACACAGTCAGCCAGATGTTTAGGCTGGATTTGGCATTTTTATCCATCTTATAGAGTCCGCCCCAAAGACCTGGGATAGGCAGATGTGGATGTTTGATGGTGGTAAAGGTATCTTTTCAGGATGTAAGCTGCTCCAAGTTAAGCTGCCTTTTGCAATTGACTGGTGGGGATTTTGTCAATGCCGATGCTGTTCAAGTGATGCTCCAGTTGTGCAGGATTGTTGTTATTAATTTAATAAGTATTTTTAATCAAAAATGTGTGTCTTGGCCAACCCAACACTCAGGGTTGTTTACCATTTTGCTTGTCATCTCCAGAAGAGGGTGACTGTTGTCACACTGCATGCTCAGATCAGGGATTCACACAGAAGGCAATTTGCATTTTCATATTCTTTGAACTTTTGGGATGTAAGAATAAAGCAGAGAGAAGATGTATCCCAGATCTAGAAAAATAGGGATGGAATTCCTAAAGAAAATTCAAAACGAGGAGCCAGACTGCTGATGGAGGAATCAGGGGGCAAAAAACAGGAGCTGGGAAGAAGATGATCAAATGATCCTTAAACGGGAGGAAAAAAGAGAGAACTCTTGATTTACACATGAGGCACGAAGGGTTGGCTTTCCCAGACAACTTCCTTCCTGTAAGAACATCTGTCTGTCACAGAAAAGGACATGGTTGTTTCCCAGGCTAATGAGAATGTAGGAGACCAAGTTATAAACAGCCACCTACAAGCTCCTTTGCTATCAGTGAAATGATCTGCAGATTTGTAGGAAACTATTTAAAAGAAAAAAAAGCGAAAGAGATCTCTGCCTAAATATCCTTAAGGGAGCATTGGCTCGAGAGGGGTGATAGTCGGAATTTGCAGCAGCTTCATTCTTCTCAATACATCTGGTGAAAGAAAATTCTGTGGGAATTAAACTTGAAAAAAGGAATGCTTCCCACCTGAGACAGAAGCCAGAAAATTAGGCCAGCTTTGGTGGCTCAGAGGACTGATCAATGCTTTTGCCATCCCACTCCCCCTAGGACCACAGTTTTTTTGTGGGGGGTGTTGATGATGGTGCAAAGCAAGAGAAACATTGTCAGGAAATGGAGGGGAGTGGTTTTACCCCCATTCTCCTTGGCAGGGCTGTCTTTATACATGGGCCTGATGGGCACTTGTCCTTGGGGCCCACTAGCATAGGGGCCCAATATTAATCCCTTCAATGCACCTTGTATCATATCAATACAGCAACATAGTTATTCCATTTTACTGCATTTTTTAAAAATTAATACTAACATGCAAATATATGTTTAATTTTGTCGACCATTTAGATTCTTAGTCCTGTGAGTAGTTGTCCTTGGGGCCCCAGTATATTGCTTTGCCTGGGGCTCACAATGCTGCTAAGTTGACCCTGTTCCTTGGTATTGCTGGAAAGATTTGGGTTCTTCCTTTGATATGATTGTTTCTCCAACTTCAAACAGCTCCTCAGCTTTGGATGTTTCTGATCTGGATGGTTCTGTTTTTCAGCAGGGAGAATTGGGGGCAGGGGTGGGATTCAAAAATCCCAACGACCAGTTCGCTGCCCGGTTGCTGGGTAGGCATGGCCTACCAGAACTTCCAGGAGTTTTTCATCTTCCCAAGGGTCCAGAGGCTTCCCTTGGGCCTCTGGGAGGGTGAAAACGGCCTCCCTCAGGTTTTGGAGGCCTTCCAGAAACTGGAAACAGGCCCATTTCTGGACTTCCGGAAGGCCCATTTCCCCCCCTCCCAGAGCCTCCATGCTACCTGCATTGAAAATGGAGATTCCTGGGAGGGGAGGGGTGGGTGGAGCCAGCAGTCAGTTCAAATACCGATTCGGCAAATCAGATGCAAATTTAACATCTGGTTTGCCCAAACTGTAGAATCCCACCCTTGGATGAGGGGGCAGGGTCGACAAGTCAGAGATCATTTCCTTTGGTTGTGAACCCCCTGATGAAAGACATCATGATCCCAAATGTGGTCTCATTGCCTTCAAAGCATCCAGCCTGCTCTGAAATATGTATCCGTTGGATCATTCACCCATTGACTTTGGTTGTCAGAAGGTCACAAAAGAGGATCACGTGACCCCAGGGCAATGTTCTGACCCAGCTCTCCAAATACGACAAACTCTCTGCAGTGAACTCTGTGGCTTCACTAGCAGTGGTGGCTGTTCCATCCCAAGGACTGGCCCATATATTTCTACTGCTCTCCTCTCCTCTGCCTTCTGTACATCGGAGCATAAGGCACTGGACCCAGCTGTTCCTCCTCTTCCTCATCAGCCACCTCCAAACCTGGGAGTTGTTGACTTTCTATCTGACAGCTGACAGCCCAGGCTCCACCCCTGTCTCTATTTCTGACAGCTCCATTCCCTCTTCCCCCTGGGAGCTCCCAGGTTCCTTGATGCTGACCTTGACTCCCATGCCTCCTCCTCGTCCTCTGATTTGGCTACTAGAGGGGCCAGCGGCCAACAGGCTACATCAGTCAATGACTACCTGTACTGCCCTCTGGCCAAAAATGCATAACTCATCCTTGAGTTTGCCAACCTGATGGAACACCATTGAGGCAGATGGGTTCCAAGCAGACATTAGTTTCTCTCCCAGGTACTAGGAGCCATCCCAAGTAGGACAACTGCCACAACTTGCTAGGTTGCAGAACACCCACTGAACTTGCTCAACGCTTCCAAATTTGCCCCAAGCTTTATATCAAGACATCCTTGCCAAACATTCCCATTTCTGGAAGCTTCCTGGTACTTTTAGCAACAGCCTGATATGGAGAGGAGAGGAACAAAACTCTTTCAATTTGTTAGTATCAAGTCAGAGTCAGACCAAGTCTCATTTGTGTAATTAATTGAAAATCCAGGAAGGGCCGGTTAAGAAAGGGAGTTGGCAGCTCTACCTTGGAATCTTCTTTTTGCCAAGGACAGGACAAAGTTTCCCAAACAATCATGTGTTGTGGTTTTTGGGAATACTGCAATTTGCAAAACCATTTTGTAAACTAAAAGGAGACCTACATCAAAACTAATTCCAAAGCGGTCCATTTTCTCGGTGAATCAACCACAATTATGGCTGTCTCTTGATTAGCTAAATTGGGGACAGGCAAACTGGCCACAACATTTTTCTGATGTTCAGCCGGTACTGAATATTGAGGGTCATTCAAAAGCTTTCGAGAAACTTTTCTATCCCTTAAGCCTATGTGGAAGAAAGATGCTTGACAGAAGTCTTTTGTGAACTTTTAGCAGAAAATGGGGGCAGAGAGAGAAAATCCCAAATTCTGACATAGGAATTTGATGATTGCTAACTTTTTAAAAAGAAAAAGAATATTTTGGGAGGAAAATGGACACTATACAGAAAATGGACACTGTACAGGTAGTCATAGAGTTATGATCACATTTGAGTTCAAAATTTCTGTTGCTAAGCAAGTGGGTGCTTACTAAGTTAAGTGAATTTTTTGCCCCATTTTATGACCATTCTTGACAGAATGAAGTGAATCCCTGCAGTTGTTAAGGTAACATGATTGTTAAGTTAATCTGGCTTCCCCATGGACTTTGCTTGTCAGAAGGTCACAAAAAAGGATCATATGACCTTGGGACACTGCAATGGTCATCAATATGAGTCAGTTGCCAAGCGTCTGAATTTTGATCCTGTGATCATGGAGATTCTGTAACACTCCTAAGTGTGAAAAATGGTCATAACACATTTTTTTCTGGGCAGTTGTAATTTTGAACTATCACTAAATGAATGGCTGCATTCTTTTAGTAATTCAACTAAAAGTTGAAGGTAAGTGTCTTTCATATCCTTAGAGGAAGAGGTTGGAATTCATCCTTTGTATATATTTTTATTTTCCTTTCTTTTGATGTATATCTGTATCTCCATCGATCTCTCTTTTTCCTCTTCCTCTTTATCTACATCTGTTTTTCCTGATTGCTAGTTGCTTTCTTTTTTGTATATGTTTGTTTTGTAAAAGTTAATAAAATTATTATTTAAAAAATCCAGAAAGACACCTTACGTGGGTTATGGTGGAGTTTTTAAAGGAGTCTCTGATTTTTTTTTAAAGGAATCTCTGATTTCTACAGAGCTATATCTGGCTCTAGTTAGAATTAGATGGAGCTGTGCTTCACTCCCTTTGGCACACACTTCAAACAACGACAGCAACAATGGTAACACCTTTCTTGCTTTCTCCCTTCACAGCATTTCCAGCAAGGAACTGTCAGAACTGATTGAAAAGTTGCAGAAAAATGCTGATCAAGTGGAAAAGAACATTGTGGAAACGGACTCAAAGATGCAAAGTGTAAGTTGCAGTTGTGCCCTGGGTTGTGAATTATTGAAATGCTAATTAATGTTGTTTAGAACCAGCATGTTAGGATTTGAGTCAACTGGAACTCTCTTTCTGTGACAAAAGGCTAGTTTTTGTACAGTGCAGATCTGTGTCTGTTTATGCCACCTGGCATTTTTATTCTTTTCTTTTCTTTATTATTTTATTTTATTCTTCTGTTCTTTTCCTTACAGATGTCAAGGTTAATCCCAATCTCCAATTTCTAGGTTAAATGGAAGATGTAAATTCTCCTCCCATCATTTGGTCCATTGCATCTATGAGAAAAACTTGCTACTAGTGTGATGTTTGGCATGTTGTGTTCTAAATGTTCATCCATATCTTCCTCTTCTTTCCTTCCTTCCTTCCTCCCTCCCTCCCATCACCCACCTTCTTTCTTTCTTTCTTTCTTTCTTTCTTTCTTTCTTTCTTTCTTTCTTTCTTTCTTTCCTTTTTCTCTCTCTCTCTCCCTCTTTCTTTCTTTCTTTCTTTCTTTCTTTCTTTCTTTCTTTCTTTCTTTCTTTCTTTCTTTCTTTTTCTTTCCACACCCTTTCTTTCCATCAATCTGTAAATATTCATTTAAAGTGGAACATAAAAAATTAAAAAAAACCTAATGTTTAATGATGCAATTCTTATAGAAATGTTCCTTCTGAAGGTAGCAACTTTTTAATTAGAAGAGTTTCTCCTTCAGGGACTCTGGTTTATGTTCTATTTTTTTTTAAAAAATTCTCAGATTGAGGACAAGAGAATAGAATTGGATTGGACTTATGTATAAAGAGTTTCCAGCATCTCTTTATACCATGTCAGTTTTAGAAGTGGGAGGAAAGTGCAGCAAATAATTTTGTGCAGTTTTAAATATGATGCGTTGTGATTGCAAATCGAGGATCGTTGGTAGTTCAAAAAATATTTTGAAATGATTAAACTTTATCTTTGAGTCAAATGAATACACTTTCTGTCATTCCTTCTTCTAAGCACGTGATAATGCTAGGACGTTGCCAAAATCATGTGTTTTAATGAAGCTTTATTCTCATTTGGAACAACCTTTTTGGTTTCTAGGACCTGTACAAACTTAAGGCTGGGAAGCCCGCACAATACCAGGAGCTCACTGCAGATAAGTTGATTGAATCGGACAAACTGCTTTATGTTCTGGATGGAGATGCAGCCATTGCTCGCCACATGAAACACCCCCAGGGGGACATGATCACGGAAGAGTAAGTCTGGAGTGGTATAGCCCAAGGATCACCAAGAGACCTGTGTTACTTTTTGTCACATGGTTGAGTGTTCTCTTCCAGTTTCAAAACAATGCACCAGGGCCAACCCATGCTATAATTTTTCAAGAAACGCTTAATTTGAAATGCATGTTGATATTATTCTCAGAGGAATCACGATGAAAGTTCTTTCAAGGAGTTTCTTTTGGGTTGAACCCAATTCCTGATGACTTCATGGAAAGTTCCACATTGTTTTCTCCACGATTATATGGAACCCTTGGCACAGCTTTTCTAATGGGATTCGTTTGGATGCTACCCTGGTTTTAACACATTGCCTTGGTGTTCCATTTAAATGCTTTATTTCTAGAGATAATTCGAGGTCAACTAAATGCTGCCCTCTAGACAAATTTTTTGAACTACCTCTGCAGATTCAGAGGCAGGGAAACCAGTGGTGGGATTCAAAACCTTTTTACTACCGGCCCTATGGGCGTGGCCTATTGGGCGTGGCTTGGTGGGTGGGTGTGGCAGGGGAAGGATACCATAAAATCTCCATTCTCTCCCCGTCCCACTAACCTGCTTTCCAGCTCCATTCTCCTGTGCAGGGCAACAAAAGAAGACCCAGCTGATCAGCTGGGACTCAATGGGAGGCAGAGAATAGATTAGGGTGGGACCAGTCAGAGGTGGGATTTGCCGGTTCTCCGAACTACTCAAAATTTCCACTATCAGTTCTCCAGAACTGGTCAGAACCTGCTGAATATCCACCTCTGAGGGAAACATCAGTAGGAAATTGCTGGGATTGTCCTCTCTTGCCTTTAGTTTCACTGAGGGATGAGCTACACATTACATTCAGTAATTTTCTTTTCTTTTCCATATGTTATACCCATTTATAAGATAGAAACTATAAATAGCTGCTTAAATAAATAGTGTTTTTCACCCCTTTCCTTCTATGCAATTATTAGGACTGCTGTCCCAATCTAAGTGTTCTGTTCTGAAGCTGTTATTTGTTTTGAGGGACCACACTTGGAATATTGTATCCTGTTTTTGTCACCATGATAGAAAAAAGATGTTGAGATTCTAGAAAGAGTACAGAGTAGAGCAACAAAGATGATTAGGGGACTGGAGGCTAAAACAGATGAAGAATGGTTGTTGGAATTGGATATGCCTAGTCTAGTGAAAATAAGGAGTAGGGTAGATACGATAGCAATGTTCCAGTATTTGAGGTGCTGCCACAAAGAAAATGGCATCAACTTAATTCTCCAAAACCCCTGAAGAAGACTCAATGGATGGAAACTAATCAAAGAGAGAAGCAACCTAGAACTAAGGAGAAATCTTATGACAGTCAGAGCAATTAATCAATGGAACAACTTGCCTCCATAAGGTATACATGCTCCAACACTGGAAGTTTTTAAGAAGAGATTGGACAACCATTTGTCTGAAATACTATAGGGTTTCCTGCTTGAGCAGGGGGTTGGACTCGAAGACCTTCAGGGTATCTTCCAACTCTGTTATTCTGCAAAGCTCTTCCATCAAGGCCCATGGAAACTGAAGCTTCTAAAGCTCAGAAGTCTCCAGTGTGGGCAAAATTAAGTATTACAATAGAGTGTGGGTGTAAAGAAGTTTGAAATTCTTGTCCAGGTGTCATTGTAGAAGGGGTGGCAGAACCTGGGAGTGGAGTCAAAAGAGGAATCAGCCTAGAATCTCTATGTAGTCACAAATGGACTATGCTGAACTCCTCATGAATTCTTTTGACCCTTATGTAGCCAAACTAGGACTAACTATTAACTGAGTAGAGTCCTGTGCATGGCACGAGTAGTAATACATCAGTTTAACTGGACCTTCACGTGTGGTCCTAATTTTTTGTGTCTGACAGCCATGGAAAAAAACAGGTGAGAATTCTTGGTTTTCTTTTCTCCAGTATCCGGCAATTAAAGGAAAGAGTCAACAACTTGCGAGGGAAACATGATCAGATTTACAATTTCACCCCACATGAAGTTGAACCCGAGGTCAATTGGTCCTCAACAATTGAAGAGAAAGAGGTAGGCCTTCTACAAACCAGGATTTATTGATGTGCTTTTCTTAGAGTTGCCCCTCCCTTTTGTTTTGAGACATGGGATGGGAGGAAAGTGCTTAGGGACCTCTTCAATCAGAAAAATAGCCCCCCAAAGGAAATCAGTGGGGCTGGACTGTTTTTTTCTAAATTCTGCTTAAAAAATATTAAATGAGTTTTCTCTGAGTTGGTGACCTTTCAGGTACATTGAAGCACCACCCTCCACTAGGTGTGGTGGGAATTGAATTAAATTGGGGATGTCCAGTTTGGGAATGACAAGATCAAATTGTTCAAATGCCCCTCCCCCTCTTTTCAATACTACAGTATATTCATATCAGAAGCACCTACCAAGGCACTTCCAGGTTAAAAGGAGTAGCTGGTGACATCACTATTGCCTGGGGAGGTCTTTCATGTCCCTGTTGTTTTTTCCACCAAAGTGGTACTTATTTATCTACTTGCATTTGCTTGCTTTCGAACTGCTAGGTTGGTTTTTTAATAGCTATGCAAGAAGCGGAGAGATCTTAGAAGTAGGATCAGAATAAGAAGTATATGGAATACTTAGCCTCGTCCTGTCTTCCCTGCCATGTTATTCATGAAAATTATTCTTCACCAAGTTGTTAGTTTCATTGGGAGAGATATTTACCCACTATTTGCAACCCCCATAAATGTCCGTTGTATTAATTGTCCTTTTCTTACCTGTAAATCAGGAAGCATTACAGATATGCTCTTCAGCCTAGTACGACACAATCCACAATCCTACTTCTAGAGTTTTGGGCTGGCATTCCTCTACATAAAGCTCTTCCAGGTTGCATGGCCACTGCCATAACTTAATGGGGAGATGGATTCTCATTTTAGGTCAGCAATAAGCAACCTGCAGCCCTCAGCCACAAAACTAATTTTGCAGCTCCTTGAATTGATCTTCTGAAAATGGGAGGCAAATAGTCTTGACTCCTTCCCAGTTTTCAGCACTCATCATAACAAGGGTGTAAGACAAGAACATAGCTTCCATCATTTTTAAAACTGTAGCAAGCCTTGTACGGACCACTGGGGCCCACTTTCTGTTAAGTCCTTCTCATTTACTTTTAAATTTAATTTAAAAACTATCTAAATTTACAGAAAATATAATCAGTAGATCAAACCATGCTTGTGTGGTGGAATGTAGTCTGGAGTCACAGGAGGGAAGGGCTCCTTGCCAGAGGGCGGAGAGACAGCAGAGTGTGGAATGTCTGGTAGGCAGGAAGAGAGCAAGGTTGGAGTAGCAATTCACAAGAGTGTATCTCATAGTTATGCAGATAATGGCAGATAATTGCTTTAGTCTGAACCTTTAGATTCTGTCTGTAGGCAAATAACAACAAAGATGTCCGTCAGAAGCAACTCCATGTTCTGTTCTTGATTCTATGGGCCTGACAGAAAGTTCTTTTGAGCATGAGATGCCATTTCTCTGATTTGCTGAGGGGTACCTGGATTTCTTTGTGTGCCCGGGCTCTTGAGGCTATAAGAAATGATGCCCTTATCCCCATTCCTGACCCCTCATATCCTGGACATAAACTGTTTCAACTTCTACCTTCAAAATGACGCTATAGAGCACTGCATACCAGAACAACTAGACACAAGGACAGTCTCCCCATCCCCAAATGCCATCACTGCTGAACAACTAATCCTCACAACACTATCAAACTATTTACTAAGATTGTACTACTATTATTCCTCTCATTCTTCCTAGTACCTATCTCTTCCCACTTATGACTATAAGTATGTTGCTTGTATCTTTACAATTTATATTGTTTTATTTGTTCCCTAGTGTGATTTATGGTATATTTATATTTGTATGATTTATAGTAGAAATCCGGAGCCAGTGTCCCAAAAGTAGTTCGTGACTGTGTACAATCATGTTCTAGTAATTCCTGCGAAACAGCTGGAACTAATCGTATTGGCTCTGCCGTTCCGTTAGACTATTTCAGCGACGTGGAGGTGGGGGGATCTGCTGCTTGGGTAACAGTTTATTCTCCGTATTAAATTATCCAGGCCTCGTGCTCTGGAGAGGACACCCCAGCTTTGCATACAGCATGGAAACAACACAGGAAGTGGCAGTTACTGGTTTCATAGCACGATGCCATAGTCTCTTGAGACTGAAGGATACCAATTCAATTCATAAGATTGCTTATTAGTAACCTATGACTATCACTAACTGTTGTATCTTATGAATCTTGATGAATATATTTTATTTTTTCTTTGTGTACACAGAGCTTATGCACCAGACAAATTTTTTGTGTGTCCAACCATACTTGGCCAATCAAGAATTCTATTCTATTCTTTTTCCCAAGGAAATCTTGAACAACAGAGGCTTTAGCACAGATCTCCCATCAGTCAATGGTCAAGTAGAAGAGCACAACATCTTCCACAATGAGGTGATGGCTATTGGACCGCATATCAACAAAGAAGGTGAAAAGGTATCCCTCTTGAGTTTCTTGAGTCTTTAATAAGATGGGGAGTGGAAGGGAAGCAATGACAGAATGTCTATGCCGCAAGAGAAACCCAGCAATGTGCAACTTGGGTGGCTCAGTGTTTAGAATGCAGTATTGCAGGCTAACTCACTGCTCACTGCTGGGAGTTCGATCCTGACTAGCTCAAGGTTGACTCAGCCTTCCATCCTTCCGAGATCAGTAAAATGAGGACCCAGATTATTGGGGGCAATAGGCTGACATTATAAAATGCCCAGAGAATGCTGTAAAGCATTGTGGGGTGGTATTTAAGTATATTATTATTATGGGGAAGCTTCACCTGTTGAATGTGTGTCTGCAGTGCATCATCTGAAGATACAGGAACCACTGAATTCAATAGTTTTCCTAAATAGTGATTCAAACAAACCTTTCAGGCTTATCTAATTTCTGTGATTTTATATGTATTTTTGATTGGTTTGTTGGTTGGTTGACTGGCTGACTGACTCATTCATTCATTCATCAATTCATTCAGTCAATCATTCAGTCATCCATTCATCAATTCATTCATTCCATATGGCTGGCCATCTCAGTAAATGACTCTAACTGGCCATACAAATAATGAGTTTGACTAGAAATTCCAGTTAATTTTGTCTTCTCAACCTCAAATTATCTTCTGTTCTACATAAGCATTGGTGACTTGGTACTTTCTAGAGGATTGAACTTTTATTTCCATCAGCCTTAACCAATTAGGTAGTGGCAAGATGTGTGGGAGTTGTCCAAAAGACCTGGCCAGGGCAAGGTTGCTTTATCTCCCTGCTGCTGGTTAAATTGCTAACTTCTGCAACAGGTACCCCAAAAGTATTCCGAGTAAAAGATTCATAATGTCCACAGAGCTTTGAATACTCAGGTAGCTGTGGAAAATCTTGCAGGCTATTGTGAAATGTGTATAATTGTCTCCTTGGAGAAATTTATTTAAAGATGTCACTCCTGGATAATAGATGGGACCAAGATGTAAGTCATTATTAGCACTTTTTTATATAAACATGTGATTATTCTCAGGTATTCCACAGATGCTGCCTATCTGGGAGGCATGAAGGATCAGTGTAGAGCAGTATTTCTCAATCTTGACCATGCTGGCTGGGAAACTCTGGAAGTTGAAGTCCACATATCTTAAAATGGCTGAGGTTGAGATACACTGCATTAGAGAGAGAGTAAGGGACATGAAGAAAGGAGCTGAAACAACAATGGAGATCGTTGAGGCATTGTAGTCAAAACAAAACACTTTCTCTTGGGAACCAAGGACATTCCTGCAGGTGCTCGGAAGAGGGAACTGGAGTTACTTAACAACTGGGCAGTAGCCTGATTGGACCATGTGACTGATGGTTTTGAAAAAATGACAGACTTTTAAATTAGGTGAAAACCGTGGGATGAATCAGAGTCTGTTTTCACCAGCCTGTGCCAATATGACAAATTCAATAAACCTATTCTTTGGGGAAATTGCCTGCCTCAGAGCTTTGTTTGCAATGGATATGTCACTTGGAATCCTGACATTAAACCAACTCTCCTTCAGTGTATCAGCACTGATGTCTCAAAATGGCCTCAGTCAGGCCAGCTTCAGAGTTGACAATGGTTAGATGCTTAACTGTGATGCATTTACGATGAAAGTATGGTCTTGCTGGTCTATTTTCTTTTGAGTTTGGTCTTTTTCTGTTTTTTGTTTCCAGGAGTATACAAGTGAGCTTCAGATGAAATATCAGAAACTGCTGGTAAGACTCTTTTTCCCTAAACAGATGTGTGTAATTATGGTACATCTAAGCAAATCAGAGATGAAATGAGAAAATATGCCTAGGGCAGAAGACACAGAGAAGAAGATGCATTGTTTAGTAATCACCAAGGAATACAATTATTGGACCAGAGAGAAGGAGCATGCTTTCTTCAAGTTGGGTCCTCATCACATCTGGAATATCTAAAAAAAAAAAAAAAAACTAACTGCGTTGATGATGGGATTTGGCCGTTCAGATTCCTGTATTCTTCTGGGGAATAGAGTAGATGGAAAGACTGAAAAGAATGGGCCATAAGACAACTTTCTGCAATTGTGTAATTTTCAGAATTCTCAGATTTGATGTCCATCGTATCAAATCTGGTGAGATACTAGTGGGCGAAGGTTGCCATGAAAGTGCATGGAGCAGAGACATTAAGCATACAGTGAAAATAATTCAGGCTTTGTTGAATGTAGGATATAACTAATAAGGATCAGCCAAGACAGTTTGACCCTAAGCCATTTTAAGGAGCTACTTACTTTTTGGAGAAGACCCAAAGGTGCTTTTCCAAAAGGCAACTGGACTTCCTTGGCTTTTTTTTTTCCTGGAAAATGTTTTGCTTCTCATCTGAACATTTGCTTCTTCAGTTCTGAACAATTGTAGAAGCTTCTTGGATGAGAAGCAAAACATTTTTAAAGGAAAAAAAACCCCAGGAAAGTTCAGTTGCCTTTTGGAAAAGAACAATTGGTATAACCATGACCTGGATGATTGAGAATCTCTCACATCTGTAAAGCAGCAAATCATGCAGCTGCTCCAAGATACAATGGAGGAATTATTGTTACAGATTAACAGAGTTGAAATGGACCTTATAGGTCATCTGGTCCAACCCCCCACCCAAACAGGAGATCCTACACCAGTGGTGGCAAAACTACAGCACATGTGCCACAGTGGCATGCAGAGCCCTCTCTGTGGGCATGCGCACCATCACCCCACCTCAGCTCCACCGTGCACCTGCATGCACATCTCGCTGACCAGCTGGCCTTTGGCTCTCTGCCACACATGCAAGGGGGCGGGACAAATGCACAAGGGGTCGGATGCATGCATGGGGGGCACATGTGTGCGGAGACATACATGCATGGGGGCATTTTGGGAATGCACATGCATGCGCTTTGGGCACTCAGGGCCCAAAAAGTTCACCATCACTGCCCTACACCATTTCTGACAAAAGGCAGTCCAGTCTTTTCTTGAAAGCCTCCAGTGATGAAGCTCCCACAACTTCTGAATATTGGGGACGAATTATTCTGTTGTGCTGGCTGGATATATATTTTTTATTGCAGTTCTTAATATGATCTCACTTGGGGTGGAAGCGGGAGGGAGGTTTGCATAAGTTGGACTCATCAAGAAGCAATCCGCTCTAAAACGCCTGGATTTTGCCATCTGGAGAAAGAGATGGCTTGAAAACTGTCTTCCCCCAAAAAAGGACGTTTTTTTCCCTGGAGCTGTTTTTTTCCCCTCTCTCTCCAACTAAACTTTTGGCCAAATGCCTTTTTTGCTTGCAGTCGGAATCCCAACGAAGGCAGGAGAACCTGAATTTATTGCAAGATTTTATGCAACGCTGCACCAATAAGCTCTACTGGTTAGATCAGCAGACTAAGGACAGGTTGCAGTTTGACTGGAGTGACCAAAACCTCGACTACCCTAGCCGCCGTCGCCAATATGAAGTGAGTTTTTCTCTTGACAACCTTTCTCATTAAAAAAAAAAAAAAAAAAGCACAGGAGGACAGTTAGACATCGAACGTTGTAGTCTACAGAAAATGAGTCTGGATAATAATTGGAGCAGAAATTGAATATTTAAAAGAGATAGATGGGGCATTTTCTTCCAGCTGTTAGAGGTGGGAATGCTCAAGCAATTCATATATATATATATATATATATATATATATATATATATATATATATATATATATATATATATATGTTTTCTTAGGCTTTCGCGGGTACTTACATGTGTGCTGTTCAGCTTCCTTCGGGTATTATCCCACGTCATTGTAGTGCTTTTAAAGTTGTAGCAACGTTTCAGCAGAATCTCATCTGCCATCATCAGGCTTCTGTATTGAATTTGTATGTATACATACAATATGTATATTGATATGTATATTGAGTTTGTATATAAACTCTATACAGGAGCCTGATGATGGCAGATGAGATTCTGCTGAAACGTTGCTACAACTTTAACAGAACTACAATGACATGGGATAATATCCGAAGGAAGCTAAACAGCACACATGTAAGTACCCGTGAAAGCTTAAAAACACACACACACACACACACACACACACACACATATATATATATTGTACTGTATTATTTTACATTACATTTATTATACTGTACGATACTATACTATACTATACTATACTATACTATACTATACTATACTATATTAAATTGCATGTTAGGCTTGCAAAAGCCACTGTAACTTTGAATGACCACTAGAATAGAATAGAGTAGAGTAGGGTAGAGTAGAGTAGAACAGAACAGAACAGAATAAAACAGGATTCAGAATAGAATAAAATAAGATTCAGAATAGAATAAAATAGAACAGAATTAAGAATGGAATGGAATGGAATGGAATGGAATGGAATGGAATGGAATGGAATGGAATGGAATGGAAT
>BLBF01000067.1:1965868-2034775 GCA_015471245.1 Laticauda colubrina
TCTATCTATCTATCTATCTATCTATCTATCTATCTATCTATCTATCTCTACCTCATCTCTTTCATCTCTTTCTGTCCCTCTCATCTCTATCTATCTCTAAGTCTTTCTCATCACTCTCTCCATCTCATCTCTCTCTCTCTCTCTCTCTGCCAGCTCCTTTCCCTCTTCCCCCTTGGAGCTCTCAGGTTGCCTTGATGGTGATCCTGATTCCCATGCCTCCTTCTCATCTGATTATATGATTCAACTGCTGGAAGGACCACAACACTGGGGATACTGCGATGGTCAAGCATGCAAGGGCCAGTCAACAATCATTTTGACTCATTAACTTTGAATGACTGCTAATTGAATAGTTGTAAATCAAGGACTACCTGTGTGATGAACCAAACCTGTGACATCGTGACATGTCATCAGGCCTTGATGTTGAGAAGGGAGGTGTTCTCTGCTCCTTTCCAGAAACTCATTGCTAACCCAAACTACTTTTCCCCCAAACTTCCTCAGATGCAGCATCTATACAGGTACAGCAACTGTTGGCAGAGCTGGAGAAAGTGAACAGTGAACTGGATAAGCAGGAGAAGGCCATCACCGCAAACCTTCGTCCTCCTCTAGAGCAAAACAGGCTGGTGCAAGACAGCGCAGAGCGCTCCAATGACCTTAAGGTAAAAAAATTGCTGGGGTTGATGGGAGCTTTCTAACATTTTCCAATGCTGGATAGATACTTTTTGGAGCAAAGCTGCAAAGACTGTAGGAGAAGACAGGTGACAGGTGGGTTGTGTCGCTACAAGGAAGCCAAGAATCCTGAAAATGGCAATTCGGCTTGGGCTAAGACCAGGTGAGACAGAAGCTTGGATTAGCAGGACAGAAGCATTACTCTTGCATTCAATTACAAACCTGAGTAGGAGATCTTCTCCAGCTGGTTTGAACATTACAGGGATGCTGTCACAATCACTATCCATCTGCATAGCTCACCTTTCCCCCTCCGAAACATCTCTGCAGAATGTCACCAATCAGATCCGTCGCATTGAGCCAGAGAAAACAAGCAAGATCCAGGAATGTGAAGCCTTCATTGAGTCGATGCCCGAGTCCAGCAGTACCACCTTAGTGAAAAAAAAAGTAGAGAAGACCAACAACAGATACAACTGGGTCACCCAACTTCTCGATGCTGCTCAGGAGAAGTAAGTGCTTGTTCTGTCCTGCAGTTTCTCCAAGACAGTAATTCACCTGGTGCCTCACAATCCAGGTCTTTTCCAGTCCCTCTTTCTGGCACATCGGCCAGCTGTCTTTTTGAGAACTCGGCAAGCACTCTTGCACAGCATGTGTGCTTTGGAGAGAAGGTGCCACAGCTCGTCATTAGACCCTTTGTGTTGCACATAGAAGGTCATAGTTCATCTCTGGCATCTTCGGGTCAGGGTGGGAAAACTTCAACAGAGCTGCTTCTGCTCTACCATGAAGGGACCTATCTTCTTCAACCTGGAAGGTTCCAAATATGACAGGCTACCATTCAAATCATTCTCACTTAGGAACTTTAGGAACACAGTGGCTCATGTCATGAGGACTCAAGTGACTTGAGTCATTAGGTTAGCTCAATACTCAACTCATTAGGTTAGCAAGTCCATGTTTAAGACCCAAATGCTGCTGCGTGGTGTGGCGAGCTCCTGTCACTTGCTCCAGCTCCTTGATGGGGACATGAAAGAAGCCCCCAAGGGTGTCCCCCAGCAATGGTGATGTCACTAACTAATGTTTTCAACTAGGAAGCACCTTAAATGATGACTCCAACATGAATGGGACAGGATTCAAGAACTGGAGTCCAATGCATCTAATGGGAGAAAGACCATGGGAGACTGGGCAAAGAAAGGCTGCTAAGGATACAGTCAGATAAGAGACAGCATAGCCTGTTGTTGGTAGCGGGCAGGGCAAGAGGCTCAGAAGGGACCCTCCCTAATTTCTTTTAAAGCAGATGGGGAAGAATTGTACTTTCAGACTTGCAAGAGTCTGTCATTGTAACTTTACAATAAAGTGGAATTAGTTTGTCTGGTTGTGATTCCTATCTGATTTAACCTGTGAGACCCACATTGTACTTTCAGACTTCAGAATCAGAACCATAGAACCACAGAATCAAGAGCTGGAAAGAACCCTGGAGAAGTTCTAGTCCAATCCCTTATTTAAGGCAGGAGACCCTATACCAGGGTCTTCAAACTTGGCAAGTTTAAGACTTGTGGATTTCAGCTTCCAGAATTCCTAAGCTAACATGACTGGAGGAAGAATTCTGGGAGTTGAAGTCTGCAAGTCTTAAAGCTGTCAAATTTGAAGACCCCTGCCCTATACCATCCTGGACAAATTATTGTCCAATCTTTACTTGAAAAACTCCAGCAATGGAGTATCCCACAACTCTGGGAAGCAAAATGTTCCCCTGATTCATTGTTCTCACCACCAGGAAGTTTCTCCTTAATTCTAGTTCAGATCTCTGTGTAATGAGCTCTACATTCTAATAATGTAATATGACAATACAATAGAATTAATTCATCTGGTTGTGATTCGTGTTTGAATAGGCCCACATCAATCTTGCAAGTCTGAAAGTACAATCCTCTTTCATCATCTTTAGCCTGAGGAACTAGGGAGGATCTTTTCTCAGTCTCTTACGCAACGCAGAGCCCCTAGGCAGCATCTCTGGGCCGAGTTTCCCAAGGTCTTTCTCACATACCATCACTTTTAGTTGGGAAAGGCTAGTGGAGGCGTAGAGAACAAGATGGGGCTGCTAACCTGCCTCATATGCTTGGGAGAGAGATTCACAGAGCGCCTGATTTGCATGCAGAATGACCCAGTTTACACAATGGGCTTACCTGGGTTACGTGGGGGAGACAAATGTGTCCTATGAACCTTCTAACTTAGCTAGTAGTGACATGATGGAAGTAAGGTTTTGGATTCCATAAAAGATGAAATGTTTGCTTTCTGTGATTATGAGAAACTGGGCACTATAGTGAAGGACAAAACCATAATCAGCCATAATCTACATGCTCCACGTGCCGAAGGGTTCATTTTATTTATTTATTTATTATTTATTTATTCATTCATTCATTCAAAATATTTATATAGCTTTTTGTCTTTTAACCAATTCTGGACAGTTCCCAAGCAAAGACCCAACAGAGACATAAAATCACATTAAAGCTAATTATTCATTCATTATTCATTTATTTATTTACCAAATTTATTTGCCACCTATCTCACTATTCTAGGCTTTAACTTGAATTAAAACTGTAAAACCCCAACTGATTAAAACATTAAAAACTAATAAAAGAAACCCAGCACTGAATCAAAGTTCATTCTGGATCAGTTGAAGTTTGCAGTTAGTCTTCAAGGGCAGCGGCATCGTAGAGCACATTGCAGTAATCCAGGCAGGAGGTGACCAAAGCACGAGTGACCATGAACAAGGCCTCGTTGTGTAGGCCCAACCCTTGAAGGGTAAAACAAGCAGGGTAAGGTCAGGAGGATCCCTGTCTCTGCTTTGCTGCAATGCCGCACGTTAAGACACCCTCTTCACTGAGGGATCCTTCTTCACCCATGCAGGATCTTGTTCAATCCCATCTCTCTGATGGAAAAGATCTTGTGCTTTGGAGTGGAAGATCCCATGTTAAACAACCTTGAACTCGTGACAGAAGCAGGGGTGGGATTCAAATTTTTAAACAACCAGTTCTGTGCGCGTGGCTTGGTGGTTATGTGACTGTCTGGGTGTGCCCAACTCAATATCACTCACATTGAGGGCAGCATCTCCTCGCCTGGCCTCTCATGACTGTGGGGATGCTGCAACAGTCGTAAGTGTTAAAATGATCATAAGACACTTTTTTTAGTGTCACTGTAACTTTGAATGGTCCCTCCACACAAGCAAAGTACCAGAAAAGGAGAAAAAAAAACTCCAGAAAAGTTCCTGAGACAGGAAGTCTCGTCCTGCCAAGAATGTAATAAGGGTTAACGGAGAGGCAGTTTCTGTAAGCAACACCAGAATGTTTCCTTCCTGCCTTCCTTACAGGATTAGGCCAGTAATTTCTTCTAACAACTGGTTCTCCGAACTGCTTAGAAGGTTAACAACCGGTTGTAGCGAATAGGTGCGAACTGGGAGAATCCCACCCCTGGACAGAAGTGCTTGCCCATTCTCAGGAATGCCCAGTGTAACCCCAAAGCTTGTTGGTGGAAACATTATTTCCTTTAATAACATTTAATGCCTTTTATGTAATTGGTACTGAATTAGGTTAAGCTGCGGAAGGACGGTTGAGCTCCCAGCCCTGGGAAGGAGCTGAACCAAGTGAAATGCTAGCGAGGCTGGCAGTGTTCAGGGTGGGAAAATTAGCAAACTGGAAAGAAAAGCTCTTAAGGGGGAAGAAAGGGGCAGCTTGGAAGTCTTCTAGTTCAACCCCCTGCTTAGGCAGGAAACCCTACAGTACTTCAGACAAATGGTTGTCCAGTCTCTTCTCAAAAACTTCCAGTGTTGGAGCATTCACAGCTTCTGGAGGGTTGTTGTTCCACTGATTAATTGTTCTGTCAGGAAATTCCTCCTTAGTTCTAGGTTGCTTCTCTCCTTGATTCGTTTCCACCCATTGCTTCTTGTCCTGTCTTCAGGTGCTTTGGAGAATAGCTTGACTCCCTCTTCTTTGGGGCAGCCCCTGAGATATTAGGACAACTGCCATCATGTCACCCCTTCATTAAACTAAAGGAAGAAGGGAAGAAGGCACAATTGTATGTTTTCTTCTTTCATTTCCTTTCTTGTTTTTCTCTCTGTCTCCTATATTTGTTTTTATTTGCTGTGGATATTTCACAGTTGCTGGTTTGGGAATTCTGGGAGTTGACATCCACACACCTTGAAGTTGCCAAGGTTGAAAAACGTTGGCCTAGAGAGCCTTCACAAAAGCAATTGTGTTACAATCAGTAAAAATGAGGTACAGAAATGAAATTTTAGGAAGGGGCCACGCAAGGTACACAAGGTTCCCCAAGGATCCTGCTAGATCTAGAACAGAGGTCTCCAAATTTGGCAACTTTAAGACTTGTGGACTTCAACTCCCAGGTTTCTCCAGCCAGTTATGTCCACAAGTCTTAAAGTTGCAAACTTTGAGGATGCCTGATCTAGAAAGAAGGGCTAGGAAGTACAGAATCCCTACGGTGTATCCTTTACAGTCCCCCCTATTAAACATGATTTGATGTAATATCTCTTCGTTGGGGGGTTGGACTAGATGATCTACCAGGTCCCTTCCAATTCTGTTAATGTGTTAATGTGAACCTACCCATAAAAAATGACCTTTGCAGAGAATTTCTTTGCATGACAAATAATGCAACATCGCCCCTTGCTGGACGTTCCCATAACCAAACCTACATTTTTCTTCCCTATTCTTACATTTACTGTACCGGGAAGAAAATGTTTCACGTGCAACTTCAATGTTTTGTTTTGTTTTAATAGGCAAATGAGAACCAGCTCTTTGGAAACGCAAAGGAGATGCATTTGCCAGGCTGGATTTGTTACAGCTCCATGCTGGGATGAGCTAATGCATAACTTGCAAATAGAAGTTTAATTATTTCTCAGAACGCCGTTTTCCAAACTAGGCCACTTTAAAAGATGTGTGGATTTCAACCTCCAGGAATTTCCCAGCCAACATGCTGGCTGGGGAATTCTGAGGGTTGAAGTCCACACAACTTTTAAAGTGGCCAAGTTTGAAAAACATCATCCTAGAAGATTCCACAATTCACACAACATTCTAAAGTAGAAACCAACAACCCACAGTTTAGCCTACTTCATTTTTGTTGTGCAAGCCCAGAACAAGGTTTACTTGAATACATTGGGGGTAATTTTTGGGTCTTGGTGATACCTTTGGTCTGACCTGCTGCAATCTAGATCAGAGGTCTCCAACCTTGGCAACTTTTAAGACTTGTGGACTTCAGCTCCCAGAATTCCCCAACCAATGTGGGAATTGAAGTCCACTCTGCAGACTTTTTTGTTTTTACTTATGGACAATTGCTATGATTGTTACCTTATTGTTGTAAGGTACAGTAATAAAATCTTTCCTCTCTTATTCTGAACAGAATTAGTTTCATCAGAAGAACCAGACTGGGTTTCTTTCTGAGGCCCAACCCTTTCTCAGATCAGAGATGTCTCTTATTTTTTTTTAATGCCTCCTGCACACATTCATCAAGGTTATCTCCACATCCCTCTCCACGAGATTCCAACAGCATGAAAGTTGTAGGTCCTCAACTGGCTTGTCAGAATAAATCAACTCTAGATAGGACAGAAATGCCTACATGTACACAACCGTCTTAGCTGGGACTTCTAGCTGAAGGAGATGGGATGAGAAGAATGGCTAAGTCTTTCCACCTGTCCTTACAGGGTTGATGTTGCCAATCACCTTGAGAAGGTTCTTCAGCAAGGGAGAGACCTGCTTTCCGGCTATGAGAACAAGCTGGCCATCGAAGACACAATTCCCGAGGATGTTCATGCTCTGGAGCACAAGAGAGAAGAATTGCTGGTGAGTGGCTGTTATCTGAGAGAGAGAGGGATGCGTTTCAAATACAGGAAGGATAAATTTGACTTGTCTGTATGAATGAAGGATGGGGAGGGGCTTAGCTCCTTTTCTCAGAAATTACAGAAGCTGAATGTGGAATGAAGTCTTCTTCATGATGGTGTCCAAAGACAATGCGGCCTTCTGAGATTATAGGTGTTGCAGCCCGGCACAGTTGGAAGGCTACAAGATGGAGCAGGCTTGTCTGTCTGCGTGTCCTTGTGTACATGTACATATAGATACGTATTGCAAAGGCCCTACAACTGAATCTCCTATATCAGTCAGCATTCAGCTGCCAATACTCCCCTGGGCACCCTTCATTTGGCTAAAATGTGGAAGGAAAGACTATCCATGTACCAGAAGATGTTTTAATTTTTTAGCTTTGTGCAGTTCCTAGATCTGTACCTTAATTAATTATTTGATGCCTTCTTGGAAACACGGAATAAAACCTTGTTTAGGCAAGATGGTGAACTCTTATGAGGCTATTTGAGACAGGCTGGCATCTTAGGAAACATCCACAAGAGCTCATGTGTTTTTCACAGTTGGGTTGAAGTCAGTCAGCTGAGGCTTCCAGGATCCAATAGGTCCCTGGGATCAGAGGTTTATTCTTCTGAACTTTCAGACTCCTGCTGGAGCCCATCCTCTGGGAACTTCTCTCTCACTAGAAAGGGTGCAATGAACTGTTCTATGCATCGTATTTACCGAGGGCCTGGTTGCGTGTAGCTTTTAGTTGTTAATAAGGGTGTTGACAGAGCAACCAGGAGAAACTATGGAGAGAGAAGTTCCCCAAGGATGGGCTCCAGCACGAATTCAAAAGCTTGGAAGAATAAATCTTTGGTCCTGGTAATCGACTCAGATTGGGTCCTGCAACATTATCCCGGGGCATGTATGTTTGCCTTCATTAACTGAGGCTCCTACATATTCATGTTTATAAAACATGTACTTTCCTCGTGGTGTTTTATAACCACAGTAAAAAGATTGTAAGAATCTTTGTCCAGGTAAGTTTGCTAAGAACCAGTGATGGGATTCAAATAATTTAACAACTGGTTCTCTGCCCTAATGATTTCTTCCAACAACCAATTCACCAAACTGCTCAGAAAGCTAACGACCGGTATTCCCAAACTGGTGCGAACTGGTTGAATTCCACTACTGCTAAGGACCATCTGCCTGTTCCTTCCAGGCGCTGAATTCTGAACTCCAGGTCCAGCAACTGCTGAATGAAGCCCAACAAGACTTGGAAAAGGCCAAGAGATGTTCCAGTACCTTGGCAAGCCAGTTCCAAGAACACTGCCCAGACATTGAACGCCAGGAAGCTGAACTCCACAAGCTCAACCAGCGGTTTAGCAACCTCAACAAGCAGTTGAATTACAGGTCAGGAGGAGGGAGAGGTGACATCAGGTGGTCATCAAGAAGGACCTGGGGGAAATGGGAGCATGGACTAACAAACTGGCAGGAGAAGAAAGACCCCAACATTGGTCCTCCTGTTTTCTAAGCATGCTCTCTTCCTGCAGAAGAACATGGTTGTTTTTTGGCTTTCTTCTTAAGGTGCTTTAGAATTTCCTGGGTGTAGTATCTTCTTTTGTTGCAAGATAGTGAAGTGTGCAATGAGCAATCACAGTGTGTTTCTTATTCTTTGTGTAATGCAGTGTTTCTCAATCTTGACATCTCTTATAAAATGTGTGGACTTCAACTCATGATGGCTGGAGAAATGCTCGGAATTAAAATCCATCCATCTTAGAGTTGTTAAGGTTGAGGAATTCTGCTCTAATTTCTGTTTATTTGCTTTGCTTCCTCACTTGGAAAAGCTCTGTGAGTTTCTTCTTGTTATCTCCCTTGGATTTCACAAAATTACAGGAAAGGTGCATCTGCTAGAGAGATTATTGTATTATGCAGTAAAAGACAGCATTTTTCCCCTAGTCCATTTGGTAACAAAGGCAAATGCCAGCTTTCCACATCGATATTAAGAATGCCACAGAATTTTGCTGCAGAGATGGGGGGATGAGATTGTAGGAGAAAGCAGGGGAGGGGGAAAGGGTAGGAGAAGGTTTTGGCACAGTAACTTCACAGTAGGTTCCATAAGGTGAACCTACTTTCTTCTGGTTTCTAGCAAAAATATTAATTGGGGGAAATTGATTTATTTAATGACTATGACATTCACTTAAAGACCACTGCAAAAAAAATGGATCTGGTTAAGTTAAGTTAAATATTTAACTTACGTCTGAAATGATTTTGACTGCAATTCTGAGCTCGGTTATGTATGTAAGTTGACAATTATCTGTACCACTTTCTAGATCCCAAGTGCTGCAGAAAGCAAAATCTGCCTATTCTAACTACCGTGCTGGCCATGATGAACTAAAACGTTATTTTGAAAACATCCCCAACTATGAGCCTCAAGAAAATGATCACTTTTCTCAGGTGGAAACCAAGTTGAAGAAGCAGCAGGTAATCAGATAACTGGGGGGGGGGGGATGACTACAAAGATTATACAGCACAACTCTATTCAATCTATTGCATTTTTTTTAAAGAAAAGCTATCTCTGTGCCTTACATAGCTCTTGGGCCCCAGTTGAGTATTATCAAGAAAGGTTAGAATTCCCAAAATTTTTAGGCCAGGGTTCTTTTAACTACTTCCTGGAGAGGCCAGGAATTGAATTCTGGACCTTCTACTGCCAAGCCACATGTTCTTCTGTTGCATGATGGCTCAAAGCTAGATTTGGATCCTAAGAGAAGAAGCTTAAGCAACAACTGTTGAATGCAAGCACAGTCATATATCTACACTGATTATCTGTAGTCAAGTTGATGTCAACACTTTGTGACCAGGAGATTTTCTTCAGGAGAATTTGTCCCTAACCTTCAGGTCTTCATCACTGATGTTGGGTGTCCTCTTCTTTTTTATATATCCATATAGTAGGATTTAAAAACTTGGCTGAATTAGCAGCATTCTTCTAAAGCTAAGGGATCTAATGTCCACAGAACTGGAAAGAAGGAGAGATGGGGAGTTTCAA
Organism: Laticauda colubrina; assembly: GCA_015471245.1. Taxonomy (NCBI): domain Eukaryota; kingdom Metazoa; phylum Chordata; class Lepidosauria; order Squamata; family Elapidae; genus Laticauda; species Laticauda colubrina. The sequence goes on from BLBF01000067.1 coordinate 1,975,406, forward strand.
GCTCCAGTCACTTTGGGATAAGGTTCCATCCATCATTAGCTGTTCCAGCCTGCCATTAACTTTTCTCATAAGTCATGGGCCCTTGATAGACAAGGAGCACCCCTTCCTTGCTCCCATTCAAAGTAAGGTGGTGCCATCTACCTCCTGGCTCTTCAACAGCGGTCACCTTTATTTGCTTTTTCAGACACTCTTGGAAGAAATTGCAAGCAAGGATAAAGAAGTCCAGAAGGTCTCTGCAGAAGCTCAGCAGTATCAACAGGCGGTGAAGGTAAGGAGTGGCATAGAGGAAGGAGCAAACAAAAAAAATTACACCCTGTTGCAGAATTGCACTTTGTAGGTGCCTCCAGCATTTATACCCTCTCCCCTCTTCCTAGGACTATGAACTAGAAGCAGAAAAGCTGAGGTCCATCTTGGATCTGGAAAGTGGCCGTAATGGTTTCATGAACAAGAGACCAAGATTCCAGTCCACAGCTCTTAGAGTGAAAGAAGAGGTATGTTTAACAGGGTTGTACTAAAGACGCTCGGGGTAGGACCTCTGACCAGTAGCTGGGGAAAAGACAGTATCTGAAATCTAGGATGGGGAAGCCAGCTGGGTGAGACTTTGGGCCAGTCTCTTTCACAATCAACCTCACTGGGTTGGTGTTATGGAGAAAATAGAAAGCTGAGTACTTGGTTTGCTCAACAGCTTGAGTTGACCGGGTAGGCTTCTTTCAATTTTAATGATGATTATAATGATGATGATGATGATGATGATGATGATGATGATGATGATGATAATGATAACAATGATAACAATGATGATGATGATGATGATGATGATGATAATAATAATAATAATAATAATAATAATAATAATAATAATAATAATAATGAGGATCTGCAAATAGAGCCACAATGGTGCAATGTTTAGAGTGCAGTACTGCAGGATACTTCTTCTGACTGCCAGCTGACTGCAATTTGGCAGTTCAAATCTCACCAGGCTCAAGGTTGACTCAGCCTTCTGTCCTTCCAAGGAGAGTAAAATTTGGACCCACATTGTTGGGGGCAGTAGGATGACTTTGTAAACTGCTCAGAGAGGGCTGTAAAAGCAATGTAAAGCAGTTTATAAATCTAAGTGCTAAAAGAAAGCCAAGATACGACAATAGTGATCAGGCACCTTGAGTGCAATCCCTAAACATCTGGAGCATCCTTTGGAACACTATTGGCATTGAAAAAAACTGAGCATTAGTCAGTTGCAAAAGGCAGCTTCACTTGGAACAGCTTACATCTTGCAAAATCTTTAATACTATGAAACACCATCTGCTTCTCCCTTATCCTTTGGAAGGACTTGATAGGTAGACAAAAATACCAACTCCAGTCTAAATATCTGGCTGATTGTGTTGGCCAACTCCTAATGACCCTGGGCAGTTTGAAAATTGTTAAACACATTTCAAAGAAAAAAAAAGCAAGATATTAAAAGAGCAAAGATGGCCAAGGTAACAAACCTCAATAAATGCATTTTTCCATTTGATCCCACCATCCTCAAAATGAACCCATCTTCCATTTGCAGGAAGCTCTCCTGGCTGCCAAATTCACTGAGATCAACGCCATCAATAGGCAAAGGCTGCAGAACCTGGAGTTCGCTCAGACCTTGTTGAAACAGGTAAATTCTTTTCTACTAGTTCTTGCCTGGAAAAATGTCCCTACTTTTATGGATAGAACCCAACTTTTACAGATGGTGCATGGATGGCTATCTACAGAAATATTTTAATAAAACTGCAGAATAGAGGAAACTTAATATTAACCTGCACCTGAAGGCAGGACAAGAAGCAATGGATGGAAAGTAATCAAGGAGAGAACCAACCTAAATCTAAGAAGTTTTCTGACAGTGAAGTTAGAGCAGTTAACCAGTGGAATGAATTGTCTCCAGAAGTTGTGGGCGCTCCAACACTGGAGGTTTTAAAGAAGAGATTGGACAACCCTTTGCCTGATATGTATAAGGTCTCCTGCTTTGGCAGGGGGACTAGAAGACTTCCAAGGTGCCTTCCAACTCTGTTATTCTGTTATAATATTATGCATGGACTCTGTAGAGGCATCTCAGGAAATTTAGTTTACCATATATATGACATGGCAAGTTCTTTTATGGCAGAAGTTTTAGATTGGTCATAAAATGAAAGTTCACCATTAGTTTTGTAGTCATTGTTGTGTAGTGGCAGGGAACAAAACTGTCCAGTGCAATGAAAGCTGGGGGTGGGGTGGGGAGAGAAGATAAGGCTGCTTTCATAATTTAGGAGGTGCTCTTGTATTTTTCAAAGCACCTCCTCTGAATATTTAGCACATCCTCCTTTTCTCCCCAGGATGTGTCATAGGTAAATAGTTTTTGAGGCCTTTACTACTGCTCCTTGTAAGAGACAGTGGTGAAATGCTACGCAGTTAAGGGAAATGCACCACTGTCAAATGTTGCGTTCCAGCAAGTGATTTCAGTGGAAGAATAAGCATCAACAAGCTAGGGGCACAATTAGTAAATACGGAGCTAGGGGCACTTCGAGAAAATTTTAACTTTGTGCAAAGGATCTCAAACCTCCAATATGACTTCTCAGCTCCAAGGAAATGATGGGGAAGATAGGATATGCCAGCAAGGTAGCTTTACAAAGAGTATGAGTAGTGTATAATGTTCCAATCCTAGTTATATTTGCTGAGAAATGAGCATCACCTCAGCTGAATAACTATGCATAAAATGATGCCAACTACAGACATCAAGATCTGATCTGCATGAAAGTGGGGGGAAGAGAATTTACTTCCTAGTTTAGCCTGTCCAAAGTTGGAGATCCTTCAGAGAAGTGGAGGCTCAACTCTCAGGATTTCCAACCAACATAGTTGTATATTCTGGGAGTTTTCTGGAAGGCACCAGTTTGAGGAGCTATGCTCTTGCTTTAGGGACACAGTTGAGATTGTTGAACTGACTCCTTGCTTTCTTCTCAATGGCAGCAACCTGACCTCCAAATGATAGAGGAATACATTCAGATCAACAAGTCTAATAAGCCCTTAGAAGAAATCTGGAAGTTAAAGAAGGAATTGGATGATGAGACCCAGTCTCGGCAGCATCTGGAGGAAGAGATCAAAGTCATCCAGCAGAACATCTTCCAGCTGCAGAACCAGAAGCCACAGGAGATTGTGCTCAGGAAGGAAGTGGTCAAGAAACTGCCCGACCCAGAGCTGGATGAGAACTACCACAAGATGCAACAGAACTTGACTGAAGAGCAGCGCAAGAACCAGGGACTTCAGGAGGAACTCCAGACCCTGAAGCAAAAGCTTGGCGTTCTAGAGCATGAGAAAAGAGAAGGGGGACAAGAGTATGTCGTCAAAGAAGTCCTGCGGATCGAGCCAGACAAAGCCCAGGCAGAGGAAATCTTGAAGCTGAAAGAAGAACTTGAAGAGCTCAAGAGACAGGAAGGGAGCCGGCAGAATGAGATGGCCCTTCTCCGCCACCAGATCGCAGCTCTTTCCAACGAGAAGATCAGGGATCAGGAGAGGGTGACCGAAAAGGCGATAGTGAAGATGCAAAATGATCCCCAGCTGGAGATGGACTATAAGCAGCTGCAGGAGAGTAAGCAGAGGGAGAGTATGCTGAGGCACAAGCAAGAAGAAGAGCTGCGTTTCCTCCAAGACAAGCTGAAGCGGCTGGAGAAGGAGCGGGCCATGGCTGAGGGCAAGATCACCGTGAAGGAGGTGTTGAAAATGGAGAAGGATGTAGCAACTGAAAGGGAAGTGAATGAACTGCGGCGCCAGTACGAGGAAGAGAAGGCTAAGGCCCGCTTGAATGAGAGAGAGAAAGGCGAGCTGCTTAGGAAGATTCAGGCTTTGGAGGAGGAGAACGCCACGGTGATCATCCAGGAGAAGGTACGGGAGATCATTCGCCCAGATCCCCAAGCTGAAAATGAAGTGGCCAACCTTCGCTTAGAAGTGATGGAGCAGGAGAGGCGATACCTGGGTGGGGAAGAGCAGCTCCGGGCCTGCCAGAATGAGCTAACGACTCTGAAGAGCAGAGGGCCTCGGGTGGAAGTCCAAGAAATCATCAAAGAGGTCATTAAGTACAAAACAGACGCGGAAACGGAAATGGAGATGCAGCGGCTCAGGGACGAGATTGTAGAGAGGACCAGAGCCATTGAGAGAGCAGATCTGGAGATCTATAAGTTGAAGCAAGAAATCGAGATCCTGAAGGAAGCCAAGCCTCACATCCAAGTAAAGGAGGTCCTTCAAGAGATCCTGCAGTACCGGGAAGACCGCCAGACAAAAGAAGAAGTCGAGTCCCTGCGAGCTCAGTTGGTTGAGGAGCAGAAGAAGCACATGGACTTGGAGAGGGAGAAGAAGCAACAGGAGGAGATTATCAGGCAGAAGGAGGAAGAGCTCTCCCAGGTGAGGGAAAAAGTGGTTCAGCAGGAAGTGGTGAAGCTGGAACAAGACCCTACCTTAAAATCAGAGATGAACACCTTCTCACAGAACATTGAAAATGAGCTGCAGCAAATAGACTCGCTCCGGACCGAGATGCACAAGCTGCAGAGGAGACGGTCACATCTGGAACGCCAGCTGGAAGATCTGGAGAAAGAAAGAAAGGCCCGCAGGGAGGCCGAACTGGAGGTGCAGAGGCTGAAGATCAGACTGAGCGAGTTGGAGGAACAAGAGAAGGACACAGCAGAAAAAGTCACCGTGAGGCAAAAGGTGATTCTTCAACAAGATCCTCAGCAGGAGAAAGAGCACAGTCTACTTAAGTTGGAGCTGGAAGAGGAGAAACACAAGAAGCAAGTGCTACAAACAGAACTGGAAGCCCTGCGGAAGAAACTGCAGGCACTGGAGAAGATGGAGGTCAAGGAAAAAGTGGTCTTTTCAGAGAGCGTCCAGGTGGAGAAGGGAGACACGGAGTATGAAATTCAGAAGCTGAAGAACAGCCTAGACGAGGAAAACCGACGGAAAGTGCAACTGGATTCCGATATTTATAGGTTGGAGGCCAAGCTTTCCGAAATGGAATTTAGCAATTCTAAATCTTCCAAGGAGTTGGACTTTTTGAGAGAGGAGAACCACAAGCTCCACTTAGAAAAGCAGAACCTCCTTCTGGAGATGAGGAGTTTGCAGTCGGAAATCGAGCTCACAGCGATGGAAGCCCAGGATTTGAAGAGCATGGCCCAGGTAGATCGACATATCAATCTCGATTCAAGGTTCCACAATCTGGAGAAAGAACTGGAAGATCTGAAAAGGCTATCTCAGGAAAAAGACGAGGAGATCGAGCAGCTTCAAAACCGTCTCCAGACCGTTGCTATCAAGAGGGAGCAGCGAGAAAACCACCTGAGGCGCTCAATTGTGGTCATTGACCCGGACACAGGGAAGGAGATGACTCCAGAAGAAGCCCATCGTTATGGCCTTATTGAATGGGGTTTATATGTCAAGTTGAAAAGCCAAGAATGCGATTGGGAAGAGATCACAGTGAAAGGGCCCAGTGGTGAATCTTCAGTCATCTTGGATAGAAAGTCAGGGAGGAAATTCTCAATTGAAGACGCCTTGAAGCATGGAAGATTAACGATGGCTCAATATCAAAGTTACCTCAACAAGGAGATGTCTATTCAGGAGCTGGCTATTTTGGTATCTGGACAAAAATAACTGCTTCCCTCTCAAACCTAAGCAAAACTATTTTTAAGCTGATCCAGAGCTTGTCTTGTTACAAATCCAGAACTTTTTACTATTTAATGCTTCCCTCAGATCTATCTGCCAAAGCCTCCTGTGTCTTTATTCAACATTTGGGTGCTCCTTAACTTTAGGTCACATACATCAATGTTGCCCAAATTGGAAGATTCTGCTCCTGCATTTTATCAAGTTGCTCTTCTGCAAATTATGACAGACTGTTTCCTGGCAGAGAAGTAGCATTTATCCAGTCTGGATGATCAAACCACGTATTTTGAGTTTGGCGTCTCAGATTCCATCAACTATAAAATCCTGTGAAATGACTTCAGTGTCAACTGAAACCTGGGCACGTCCCATCGCCATAAATTCAGAATTAAATGGCCTTGAGTGAATGCTCTTTTCTTTTTTCTTCCTGCAGCATGGAGAGGATGCTATCTTACCTTCTGGAATTATTTTAAAAGTTAATGCAGCGTATGGAAAACGCTTAAGCACTTTAAAGCATTACCTGAAACCTTATTAAAACTGCATCAACTGGTCTTTTTCTTCTAGAGAATACTTCAAAGTTTCAGAAGTTATCCAAAGAAAGAGCAGGTGGGTGGTAGGTGGGCAGCAGATGCTTAATAATCTTTAATTGAAATGGGCAAGTAAAACTTGGTTGAATTTAATGGACTGGCATTAAAACACAATATGAGAGATTTGCAAGAATGATACAATCGTACCATGATACAACTAGCATTTTGTCATGCTGGATCTTGACTTTATAAAAAGGTTATCTACATGACATGGGAGCGGTCAAATTTTAAGGCAGTAAAGATGTATGTATATGCCTGTTCGATGATGGTGTTTATCTCGTAGGTCAGATTATATAGAGGTTTCTAATTCTTTAAAACGGGGGAGATTAACAGAAAACTAATACCAATTCCAAGTGCCTTTATTTTTCCCAAAGTCTCACTTATAAGATGCATGCACTGTTTTGCTGACTTATATTTGACTGTATGTATTCAAGTTATTTGTTGGAGAAGGGAAATGGGAAAAGTTATTTATACTCTTCAGTTATTATAATAAAGAAATGATCTAAGTTCATGGTTCTTTAAATCTTTTGCTTTTCTGTCAATAAATGAACATTATAGGCACTAAATTCATACAACTGTACACAAAGAGACACAGAAGATGGAATTGGGTATGTCTAGTCTAGGAAAAAGAAAGACTAGGGATGACATGTAGTAATGTTCCGATATTTGAGGAGATGGCACAAAGAAAAGGGGGTCTCAGAACTGAAGAAGTTGCTTGGATGACAAGCGAAACATTTTCAAAGGGAAAAAAAGCAAGAAAATCCAATTGTCTTTTGGAAAAGCACCAAACTTTGAGAAAACCATGACTTGGTTGCTTGAGAATCTCCATAAATACCTAGAGCTTTGTATTTCACAACTTTGGTACCTGCCAGAATTTAATCTTCTAACTCCCAGGATTTTCAGCAAAGACCTTGCTGAAATTCTGGGAGTTGAGATGCATCCATCCATCCACCCACCCAAACTGCCCACACATGCTTGCATGCATCTCTAACCTCCATCCATCTACTCATCCATTCATCCATTCCCTAAGCTGGAGAAAGCTAAAGCTATCAGGATGGTAGACGGCAGCTTCTAGGACTTTAGATCTGACATCTCATCCATCTTTCAGCGACCAATGTCAAGGAGCTCTGCATCTAACTTCAGGTGGCTCTACCTTTCGGTAGCCCTGCCCTTCCCCCAACCCTCATTTTGGAGTAAATGAAAAATATTCTGGAAAAAAAAAACCAATTTTATTCAGTTGCAGTATACAAGATTAATCATTTTCCATGTCACCTCCATCCTCCTTATTTCCCAGAAAGGCTGCCGTTTCCCCAGCCAACCCCTCCCCCCCCAATCCCATTTTCTCCCAAACACACAAAAATAAATCACAGCTCTTTCCGCACCTAAAAAGAGGCTGCTTTTTAAAATTTTTAAGTGCCATCTGGTGGTGCTTATGCCCACCGTAAACAAAAACCTCCCCCAATAGTCAAAGCCAAGGCAGACACCCAGGCCCTCCCACTGCTCTTTGATCTTGTCCTGCCATGGCTTGCTTTTTAAATTCTACTTCTTAAAACACAAGGGGGAGGGGAGGGGGGGAGGGACGAAAGCAGGAGGGGGAGAGATTGGGCAGAAGTTCTACCACATAACATTTCCCTGAGGCAAGAGGCTTTGTGAACATTTCCTATATTTTTTTTTTTTAAATAGATAAGGGGTTCTGCTCCAGCTATGGCAGGCACCAGTAGCAACCAAAGCTTTGGGGAGAAGAGCAAGGAGTGGGTGGGGGAGGGATAATGGCTCATGCAAGGCCCAAATCCTGCCAAGTGCTGAACGCTTGTTCCTATGACCGATAAAAGCAGCTTTTCGAGAGGTAATTAATACAGAGTAGAACTGAGCTCTGATGAAACTCAACAAACCCACCAAAATCCATGTTCTAAAAAAAAGAAAAAGAGAAAAACGTGTTTCAGAAAAAAGGGCGTCTTGAATATGCAGTCTTTGGCTCTTCTGCTGCAACTTTTTATAAACAGAAATAACTCTGGCCAACGAGGCCAAAATTAACTTTTGGGGAAATGGAAAAGGAAAAAAGAAATGCAAAAGACTTGAAACAATTTTGCACAGGTTAACCAAGAATCCTAAAACATTTCAAAGGAAAGATGGGGTTCTTCTAAGATGGGATTGTCTCAAGTCAAACAGAACTTGCTGTGTGTGTGTGTTGTTGTTTTTTTAAATGGGTTCTAAACTGATGAATCAAGTGCTTTCTCTGTCTGAGTGGAAGAATCAGTAAATTGGGGTTAAAGATGGAAGAAGAGGCTGTGAGAAACAATTTATGCTGGCCACAAATAGACCTCAAGTTGGGCTGACTAGTTTTCAAGTTTAGTTTGGGAGCTTGCAAGGAAACCTCCTCCCCCTTGCAATTCTGGCTGAAGAGTAGCAACCGCCCTGATAGTTTAATGTTCCTTGCAATGTGTGCACTCAAACATTTTTGAGTGCACACATTTTGTTTTTTCTCCAAACAAAAAATGAGATTATTGATGCCAGAACTGTAAAGTTACTCATCTCTTCCTGCAAGGCATTTGTTTCTCTAGAATGGACAGATCAGAGAATCGAACGACAAGCCAAGCCAAGCCAAATCAAAAATTTAGATAATGAGCTTTACTCTAAAGTAACCTCCAGACCAGATCATCATCATCTTCTAATGACCCCATAATCCCTTGCAGGGTGGAGTCTGAACAATTGAATGGAGCAAGCAGAGTATTGTAATGGCTGGATGCCCTTCCTCTTGCCAGTAAGTTTTGTTCAGCAGACAAATTCTCCGTGTGCCCAGAGAGAGAAATATCTGCCTCTACCTAGGATGGAACTCAAAGCCTCCTGATTGTGAGGCGAGAGCTCCACCTCTAGGCTAGCGCACCACTCCTTCGCTCCAGACAGCAAAACATAACCAAGGCGGAGCAAATGGTAGCCCAAGTTGGCTTTCAAAAGATCCCTAGCCAGTTAAAAGAGTTGCAACTAAGCAGCTTAAGAAAGAAGGAGGGGGGGGGGGGAGAAATAGTCTACTTAGAAAATTAAGTCCTGAAGTAAAACGGAATCTTGGCATCTCCCTTCCATTCAGAGCATAAGGGGAGCTCTTCCAACTGTTCCAGGCACAAATAGGCAACTCCATGTGAGCATATATGCTCCCACATCAGATCACTGGATGCGTAAAATGTGCCAGATCTCACAGCAAAGCAGGAAGTTCCAGCCTGGACTCATATTTGCACAATGCTAAAGAGAACATGGGCAAGAGAACCGGCAGCTTTCCAAGAAATGCTCACCCCATGGATTAGCGTGGCATTCACCAGAGAGCGCAGTTAAAATGGGGACGAGGATGGGCCGCCCACCCACTCTAGACCTCCAAAGTTCCCTTAAATACATCGCGATGCGTCTTAAATAACAGAGAAGGGTGTTTAAAAAAGGAGAACGTTAAAAAAACTCTTGATGGGCTGCCACCAAAAAACAAAAAAGAGCTTGGGATAGCTTGCATTCTGGCTCCACCATCAAAAGGCACTGAAATGACAGCTTCGTTATACGCGTTGACCCATTGGAGTGGGTGGGTGGGTGAGAAGGGGGCTTAGTCCCGTCTGATGTCTTCAGTGGAGAGAAGGGGGAGGAGAGCTGGGCGTATTGGGGGCAGGGAAAAGAGAACTGCCAAAAGACCCCCCAATCGTCGTTCGAGATCCATGAGTGCATTTTAAGGCCTCCCGAGTCTTCACTTCCTTCTGAGAGGACCAGTGAGCTGGCACGGAGAAAGGAAAGATCTTCCAGAAAAGGATCAGCAAAGCTTTAGGAAAGGTGCCTTCGGGGAGGAGAGACAACCCTCACCCCCCCCCCCCCCCAACGGATTCACTTGGGGCTGAACTTCGATTAGCCAGTCCATCCACAAGCAGAAGCGAGGGCCTTGACAGACTCCGCTGCAGAATTAAGAGGCGCCTGGCGGGAACACACGGGGACCCAGCCTTCTGGAGATCTGGAGATCTCAACCTTCTGGAGATCTCACCTCCCCCTGATCTGGACCCTGGAGGAACTTGAAGGGAGAGTTGGGCCTGCGAAATGCTTCCTTTCTCAGCATATGGCTCAGACACTCTCCCATCCCCCCCCCCCACCACCCAGGGAAGAATCTAGTCCAAACTGGGATAAAGGGAAGTGTGGGAACCTACAGATTGATGCCACTGAAGGAGGAAGAGCAAGGAAGCAATGGGAGAGCTCCCTTGCTGCATTCTGCAGGCTTTTTTTTTTTTTTTTTCCTCCCCAGAGATGGTTGTGTTCTTTTTCTTTTTCTTTTCCTTTTCTCAGAACTGTCACAATTTCCGTGGTTGTACATTGGGCCCTTTGCTGTGTAGCTGAGAACTATCTGAAAGAGACACAAAACAAAAGGTCATGAATACACATGGCAGTGAAGCTCCAAAGCCTCAGTTATTAAAAGATATCTCAATCACAGTTTCGACTTCTTTCAAGGATATAGATCCACAGGGTAGGAAGGAATTATTATGTCCAGCCAAAAAAATTTTCTGCATTGGGAAAAAAATAATAATACCTAGGAACAGAATTCATGGTAGGTGAATGGTTTTGTCATACTCTAGACATCTTTTATTATGTTACTGAATTGAAAAGCACATTTAATTATGTAGTTGGTACCATACTAGAGGCAGGGGGGCAGGAAGAAAAAGATTATTTATTTATTTATAAACTGGGGAAATCAGGCAGAAGACTTCAGTGGCAGATTGATTGGTTGAATAAATACATTTTTAGATTAATAAAGGATAATATTTGTAGCTCAGGGCTGAACTGTGGGGTCCTTTGGTACTCTCTGAACTTGGTTGTTTTTTTGCAGACATTTCATTACCCAACTAGGCAAAAAAATCGGTGATAGTGACTACGTTTCATTATCCAAACTAGATAACATGACTAACACTGATTATGTTACCTAGTTTGAGTAATGACGTCTGCAGGAAAACAACCAGGCTTAAAGAGCACCAAAAGCTCCATATTTTCAGAATGTCCAATTCCAGAATAATTCTGGGTGGCTTCATAAATTAAACAACTTTATATAAAAATAACCACAGGATAACACAATTGATCACATCAGCAACAAACTCAGAAGAAGGCCAACTAATCCACCCACCTGCACAAATAATAATTATTCTAATAATAAAAAAGACTTATTATTATTCTAATAATAAAAAAGACTTTGCCACAAACAAAAAACTAACACAACCAGGCCTGAGTGCCACTTCCATGTTTTACGAGGAAAAACTTAATATTGCAGAAGTTGCTTCAATAAACAAAAAGCAAGCACCCCAGAGACTTGCACAGCTCAAATATCAGAAAATATTATTGATCTTATTACAAGGCAATGGTGCAAGTAAATATCCTCCCTACCTTAACCACTACAGCTTCTTATTTTAGTTCAATGACAGCTGGATAAAATCATAAAAAAGGAGGGCAGGACTCAGGGAATGAGGAGATCTTTAAAGACACTGACTGGGCAGGGCCAGTCAGTGGGGGTATTGGCCGGTTCTCGGTACTATTCAAAAATTTCCAGTACTGGTTCTCCAGAACTGGTCAGAACTGGCTGAATACCACCTCTGATGCTGACCTTCCTCATTTATCAGCAGGAAGTTTAACATCAATTCCCAATGGAAAGCCAAATGGGCCTCTGAACACCCAGACGTGGCAAGACATATAAATGTCCACCCCAAAAAGGCTTTGAACTGCCATGTCAGCAATGGACAACCCTGAATAGGATTCACACCTCACACCGGCATCTACAGAGATTCCACACATAATTGGGGAGTAGTATCCTCTCCGAAGTGGGACTGCAGGCTCCCCTGTCAAACTGTAGACTTTATAGTGACTGGCTGTTAAGCTGAGAGCATATATCACTCCAGTATCTGATTATTATTATTATTTTGTTTAATACAAGCAATGTTGTGCTTCCATGGTTAGACGGCCTGGACCAATGGGTTCTCAACCTTTTCTTCACCACTTTTGTGGCCACGGACCCCCAAGACTTAACTCAAGATTTAAATTGTAACCTTTCTTCCAAGACTTTGTGGACCCTGTGATGACATTGTGGGCCCCCCCGGGGTCTCAGGGCTACAGTTGAGAACCACTGGCCTAGTTGAACCCAGATCTTTTGGGGGGTTCTACTAATCAAGATGACATGTTAATATATGGTACACAGCTAGTCCTTGTACAATGTAAAGGAGAAAAGTAAAGATTCCCCTCGTGCATACGGATAGTTGTTTCCAGCTCTAAGGGGTAGTGCTCATCTCCATTACAAAGCCGAAGACGTCTCCGTGGTCATGTGATGTTGGCATGACTAAATGCTAAAGGTGCACGGAACGCTCTTATCTTCCCACCGAAAGTGGTCCCTATTTTTCTATTTGCATTTTACATGCTTTTGAACTGCTAGGTTGGCAGAGGCTGGGAGAAGTAATGGGAGCTCACTCTGTTATGTGGTGCTAGGGTTTCGAACCGCTGAACTGCCGACCATTCTGATCGACAGGCTCAATGTCTTAGCCACTGAGTCATCGCAACCCTTACAATGTACAATGGGCCATATGCTAAATAAGTAATAATTCGTGATGGGCAAGAAAGCTGGCAAGCCGTCCCAGGAGGTGCCTGTTGAGTGACTCAGAACCTCACAAAACCAAACAAGAGCAACGGAGGAGTTACCTGGCAAACTGTGGGATAAATGGGCAGGCGGCGCTGCCTGATGGAGGCTGGTGGACAACCCAGCCAGAAGACCTAGAAAGGAGAGGGGGATTGAGGAGGAGGAGGAGGGAGGAAGAGAAACAAATGTACATTGAAGACAAATGAGTCGAAGATGGTCTATGGATGGATTTAGATGAAAAAAAGGACCCACCCTCCACCCTCTGCCAAAAACTTCTCCAGCAAACCTCTTTATCTCGTATCTGATTGGCTGCTCAGCAAGTTCAACCGGTAACGATTAAAAAAAAAAATGTTTGGCTGACGCGCCCACGAGTTTGGAGGTGGCAGCTGAACACACATAAACCAGATGCTCTGAAAAAGCAACATACCTGAAGGGGCGCAGGGCATTGGATGGGGCAAAATCCCAGCAACGATTCCCTTCCCACAGGTCAATTCATCGCTTGAAAGTGCGGTTCTCAAGGAATGAGCTAGCAGGGGCAGCCTGGACTGTCTCCCTGCCAGAGCCAAAACATTAATTCTCTGCTCCCATCTCAACAGTTTTAGTTCAAATAATTACATACCACTAACATGTTCCAGCTACAGAGCCCGGCGACAACAAAGGACAGTGAGTAGAGCTAATGCAATATAACACGACAAAAGCATAGCCAGAAGAAGGGAACAGCGACCAAATAACACCACAGATGATGCTCAAGGTCATGTAATGCCCAGGGAAACCAAGGGTATCTACTGCAAAGCCCATCATCCAGCACCAACAGCACAGAACAGAAGGCAAGAATTTTAGCAGTGGGTCTCCTATTTGGGAAATATTTTTATCTCTCGGGGGTCTGCATCTATTTTAAGGGGTATAGATCGCCAACAAATACTTCCAAGGACACGGTTACATTCATAAGGGGGTGGTTACCCTTCCAGAAACATAGGGGAGGGGGCTTGCTGCCCAAAGAGACAAAACAGACTTGCCAATAAAGGAGAATATTTGTAGCTCAGGGTTAAAATGAGAGGTCCTTGGTGCTTTCTGAGCTTGGTTGTTTTCTTGCAGATTTTTTTTTTTAAAAAATAGGTAACCTCATCAATGTTAGTGATGCAAAAGACTGGGCGCTAGCTTGCGTCTGTTAGAAAGCATGTTAACTCCAACCTATCGGAAGTGTTTGAATACTTTTTGAGGTCCATCTGGGAAAAGCCCTTCACAGCCACTTAACCGAAAGCTGAAAAATGGGGATAGCACTAGCAATAGCACTTCAGAGTTATATGCCGTTTCACAGTGCTTTGCAGCCTTCTCTAAGCATTTACAGCTTCGACCTCTTGTCCCCGAACAATCTGGCTCCTCATTTGACCGACCTCAGAAGGATGGAGAGCCGAATCAACCTTCAGCCAGTCAGGAATCGAACTCCTGGCAGGGAGCAGGCAGCTAGCCTGCCATGCTGCGTTCTAATCACTGCACCACCACGGCTCAGTAGGCCCATGCTTTGTATTCGTAAGTGTGCCAGACAAGGACTTTTGATCTTGGACCCTTCCCATGCTGTGTCAGTGAATGAAAGGAAGGGGAAAGGAGGCTTGGGGGAATCCATGTACATGAGAAGACATTCCAGGATGGATTGTCCCAACCAAAGGACAGCTTTTAAAAGAGGTCAGGACCCAGGCCCAGAATCGTTGAGATGCAAAAGCAGAGCGAAGACAGTGGCAATGACAAGACATAAACATGAGCGAGATAGGAAGGGATCTTCGTAACTCATCGGAGGACCAGTTCATGGAGATGAGTTTGTTTTTTTAGTTTTTTAAAAAGATCCCTTTGGGAAAGAGCATGCATGCATGTAGAAGCATGGGGAGCACATTATCTGCAGCAATGCTTACAGGCTCTAACCCCTAGCATGTGAGCCCCTCCCGCTTTCCCAACCAACACTTACTATGGCCAACACTGTGATGGAATGTTCCTGGGGTCGGGCCGGTGACTACCACATCCTTTGACACCCCAGCCTTGGACGAAGAGTCAGAGCTGTAGGAAATCACGTGCAGAGGGAAGGAATGAATCGGCGAAATAATCCCCAGCGGAGTAGAGCTCAGTGCAGTGGGCAGCTTTGGGCTGTTGGACTTGTAGGAAGGAGACAGGACATTCAAGGAAGACGAACTGGTCAGCAAGACCGCTCCACCGGTTCCTTTCTGGGAGACGGGGAGAGGAAAGGATGGGCGAGGAAAACACCAGTTAGAGCAGAAGAGCAATGGTCAGTGGGCACATCATTTTACAAAGAAGAGGTCTTTGCCTTCTTCGCCCACTTCCCAAAATTATGGAGCAGTTGACAAGCACAATTTGAAATAAACATTGGCATTTGCAGAAAGAGTCTTTTATAGTAACAGAAGTATTTGGCTTAGAATCGCTAATCCATTGTTTTCCTGTGGGGAAGTATCTTTTGAGGCATTCAACACAATCTGTATGTAGGCTTGTGATAAGAGTTTGGGTTTTTTAAGATTTTTTTAAAAAAAAAACCGTTTGGCAATCTATTTAAAGGGTATCAGCTGTTCCCATACCTGTGTGCACTGTGTTCAGAAATGAAGAAGTGAACTGAAGAAGCTTCCTGGATGAGAAGCAAAATGTTTTTAAGGGAAAAAAACCCAAGAAAGTCCAGTTGCCTTTTGGCAAAGCACCTTTGGGACAACGATGACTGGATGAGGAGGATCCCGGTAGACATCAAGAAATGGAGTTTTTTCCCCCAATGCAATTAAGGTCACCATAAATATATGGCTCTTTCATTTATAGATGGCACTGACAGACAGATTACCACTTAGCACAAAGATCAACATGTCTATGGAGATTCTCAATCATCCAGGTCATAGCTGTCCCAGAGCTGCTTTTCCAAAAGGCAACTAGACTTTCGTGGTTTTTTTTTGCCCCTTGAAAAAGTTTCGCTTCTCATGCAAGAAGCTTCTTCAATTCAGTTCACTTCTTTGCTTCAAAACTGAGGAAGCTTTTTGGATGAGAAGCAAGATGTTTTCAAGGAAAAGAACCAAGAAAGTCCGGTTGTCCTTTGGCAAAGCACCTTTGGGGCACAAGGGTCAACATGTTGCCCAGGGACTCCACAAATTAAATAAAATGGGGTGGGCAGCTTTTTTTTTTTTTAAACAACTGGCCAGAAATTTGAAGGTCACCAAGCCTTGCTCCGTTTCAGGCATTCAGGCAGGAGGTTTCCTAAGCTGGGTTCAAGGACGTTTGGGCACAACTCAATTCTTCTAGCTTGCAAGTTTTAGATGGCCTCAAAAAATGAAAGGAAGGGGTAGGAAGACGAAAGTGCACAATGGTATCTGAAACAGCTGCACCTTAACTGGATGGTGCCGATTTGCACTTTTGAACTGCAGCAAAATTCCTGGACGTTCTTAGGAACCACTCACCGGCCCAGAGGTAGAGGGTGTGGAGCTGCTAACCACGGCAGGTTTCAGGGAAGATGTCAGCAACTTGGCTACTCCTTGTGTTCCTCCGCTGGAGCTGACGTTGGGTCCTCCCGGCGGAGCCACCAAAGTCAGCTTTTGAGGGACGAGGGCCTTCTTCACCATGGAACTGGGTGAGGAGCGACTGGCAGCCTGCCCAGCAGAAGGGACAGAGGCGCCTGGCAGGATGTTGCTTGGTGTGGAGCTCTGAGTTGAGGAAATGGCAGACGACACATTTCCGGCAGAAGCCACGTGCCTGGACAGGGCCACGAAGGGCGACTTGAATGGTTGCCCAGAGGAACTAGGGCTGCTGGGGTGCTTCCCGGCATAAGTCAGAGACACCGAAGAATTTGGGGTCTTGGGAGAGATGGTGGAGGAGGAGGAGGAGGAGGAAGGAGAGGAGGAAGAATGGAAGGTGGGAACCTTGGCGGGGGTCTTGACTTGTTGCTGGAGGAGAGGGCGCTGAGACAACGGGGAGACAATCTTGGGGTTCTGCAGCTTGACGAAAGGTGGGGAAGGGGGGAAGCTTTTCTGCTGCTGGGCAACCAGAGGAAACACTTTTACTTGGGGGGCCTGCACTGGGGTTGAGGGCGGAGGGCCCTGCTGCAGCACACAGGGCAGGCTGTGGTGTTTCGGCTTGGCCTGGTGGGCATCCAAGTGCTTGGAAGGAGGACTCTGGCAAGGCAGTTCCTTATAAGTGGGGGCCTCAATTTTTTTCTCTTGAGGAGGCTGGCCTAGCGCCAATGCCTGCTCGGCCAAGAAGTTGAGTGGAGACTGCACAGAGCCTCCAGCAGCTGAATGAGCAGGGGTGGGAGCTGCTTTGGGGAAGATCCTCTTCTCTTCCAAGTTGGTCTGAGTGGGGGGCTTCTCCATGGGCGTCCTCAGGGCTGGAGAGAGTGTGAAGTCGGGGCTGCTGCCTCCTGTTCGGCTGTTGAGCGCAGCCAGTTCCTTGGAGACAGCTTCCAAAGATGAAGTCGTGTGATGGATCAAGTCCTCGTCAAGAGAATCGTCCATACTGAAAGGAGGAGGGGGTGGAAGAGGAGGAGGAGGAGGAGGAACAGCCATGGTGCTGGGGAGTGGATTTGAACTCATAGCCAACAGCTCCCTAGTTTGAGGGCTGAGGCCGACAACAACCCCCTGGGAATCTGGAGAAAGAGAAACTGCACCACTGGAGTGGATCAACGGGACAGGAAGGGGAATCTTCTTCTCTGGTTTTCCAGAAGGCTCCTAAGAAAAGCACAATAGTTGTGTGAGAAATATCCTTTCAAGAGGTCAATCCAATTGTCAAATGAGTTTTGTGTGATCGCTTTTGGAGGCATACTACTACTCTGCTAGGTGTGATGACCCAAAGAGCGTGGTACAAAGGCAACACAGTCATATAAGAAGAGTTCCTTTAGTACCTCCAATTTTGCCCCCAATGTCCAGGTTACCTTCGGCTGGAGAAAAAACTCTCCCAAGATTTTAGTCTTTAAGTGGAGGAAATTCAATCCAAAAACAAAGTGCACGCAAACGGTAAATAAAAATCCACACAAACCATGCTGCAGTAATTAACCTGACAGGGCAGGAGAAGGAATTGCAGACTTGAAAGGCCAGCCAGCAAAACATACACAATTGGGAAGGCGCCAGGAATCCAGATAAGCCTCGCCGATACCAGATAATTCATGATTTGTTCCCAACAACTTGTGCGTAGTTTCCTTTTTTATACACTATGTTCTAGCTATGTTATAGTATCACTATGTTATAGTGTATAGTATCACTACGTTATACACCCTTGCTCTACCTCTCCCCTGCTCTGCCCAGCTGGCCTTTGCCCTTCCCCAGTTTCTTCCACAGCCAACAGAGCTACATTCCCACTCCCGATCAGCTGCTCGGCCTCACCCTCCGAATCAGATTCCGACAGGGGCATGACACTAGGTCTCAGAAATACATTATAGAATTACTCGATATTTTTCAGTCCCCTTTTTTGTTACCGCCACACCCAAAACAACTATCTTGTTAGTTATTAGATGGCAAAATCCTTGAGGTGTGCGAGCTTAATTTGATTCTGGAAAGCAAAACAAGGAAATTATGCATGCAGACAAATGATCAAAGCCAGTCTGGAGACCCCCTTTCATACAAACAGAGCCACACCTTCATCATTATGGCACCTGTCTGCAATCTCTCCCAGGGCTGAAAACTCTTGGAAAGTTTTACCAAATCACTCACCTTTCCCTTCACCTTTGGAGGGGCCATCACTTTTTTCTTTGTTCTGAGGGAAACACAACCAAGAGAGAGAGGTTTGCTTTATTTCCAGGAGAATGAAATGCAGGCGAATAAAACTTGCCACAGTGACTAACATGAGGACTTTCTGGTGCTTGAGGAAGGCCATAAACTGGAACACAAATCCAATTTATTGAAGTAACTTTCTTTAAAGAAATGTGCACATGTAAAATGGAACGTGTCCCTGCTGAAAGTCATTAATTAAAGTTGCTTGCTTGCACTTCAAGTTAAAAGCACTTTGAGTAGGAAACCTGGGGGAAATCTGTACGTATGAGTTCTTAAGGGAATAGGAGAGGGAGGGGTTTTGAATGACAGCAACAATTAAACTTGGTAGGAAGCAAGGGAACCCCACTGTTGGAGAAGGAAGGCAGAATGTGGGGGCGGAGTTTAAAAAGGGACCAGCCCAGTATCCATACATAGCTACAAGCGAACTATGTTCAGCCTCCTTTAAGTCACATTGACCCTCCTCTAACTTCAAGTAAGTACTAAATATTAGTTGAGAAGATTCCTGTGCACAGTCTTTTAGCAAAAGATCAGCTTAATTGTACATTCACATCAGTACATTAATGTCTTTTACTCCTGATACCCGCTTTATATTCTGGCAATATAAGAAATACTCACGGGATTGAAGTGAGATGACTGTGCACTTTTCTGCTCTCTTTGAACAATGTCCTGAAAAAGACGAGAATTGAGCCAAAATTGGTTGCACCCAAAAAAGGGAATGGGCACTGAAAATAACAGGAATAAAGATTTCTAGGACAATAATTGAACCACAAAATTACAAGAATCACATTTGCTGTTTAAAAAATCATCAGTTGTAAAACAAGCCATGAGAAAGGACAGAAAGCATCTCTTTTATGTTATTGGGTCATCCTCAATAGTTTTCCCCTCCAATCTTGTTCTATCTGGCTGAATAAAACATCACTGGGTGGGTTTTAAGAAAAAGAAATAGAATAGAAACAGAAACGGATAGGATAAGATGGGACAGGACAGAGTAGAATAGCTTTATTGGCCAAGTGTGATTGGACACACAAGGAATTTGACTCCGGTTCATAAGCTCTCAGTATATGTACAAGTAACAGAGTAATATAATCGTAGTATTCCAACAGCAAAAGGTAATAGGAAAGATGAGCATGATAACAATAATACAGCCACACCTATGTGGGTAAATATAGTTAGACCTAAGACAGTGCTGTGGGATTTACATATTCAGCAGAGTGATGACACAAGAGAAAAAACTGTCCCCGCGTCTACTTGTTTTGGCATGCAATGCCCTGTAGTGGCATCCTGAAGTGAGCAGTGGAAACAGATTGCATCCAGAATGTGAGGGGTCTGTAGATATTTTCTGAGCCTTCTTTTTGACCCGTGCAGTATACAGGTCTTCAATGGAATGGAAGGCAAGCTGGCTGAAATTGTTTTTTCTGCAGCCCTAACTATTTAAATTGGACATTCTAACTAACTTGAGCATTCTATTTAATTCACGAAATCTAAACTAAATCTGACTAACTAAATTGGACATTCATTTGTCTGGGATGGCATAAGGTTTCTTGGACTCTAAGGTCCCTTCCAGATCGATGATTCTATTGTCATTCTGAGTGACAAAGCAAACAATTACCCTGTTATAGCGCCATTCTGAAGAAACAAGCACCACAAATTCCTGCTATGAGTCCTATTAACCATGGGACAAAGGTTTCCTGGCACTTGTAGGCTCGCTCTTATTTCTACACAGCCCCAATTTACACAAACAGTGCAAAGAGCCACTTCTTCAGAGTTCCTAGTTACCATTCCTCTCAAAGAAAACAAGACTTTTCTGGGCCTTTCATTCACATTATTTACTCTTCCTTGGTTTAGGCTGAAACTTCGTCCATTCGATAACCATCTATCACCTCTTTATGGTGTAAACACAGCACTAGAAACTCTATTGCAAGCCAAATTCCAGATCTGACATTCATTAGGAATGCTGACAATGTCTTTTGCTTTTCGTTCCTCTGATGTCTTTCATTTATTCAGTGTTTGGCACAGAGCACAGGGAAAACAGTAATAAAATTATACAGGAGGAGAACATTAACACAGTGGCACATGCATGAATGTAATGTGTATTTTGTAAGATTTGAGGAAATTAAATAAAAAATGCACGACACCTGGTTATATGAATCCCTACTACATCTAAGATACTTACGGACTGATTATATGGGAAAGGAAGAGTTGGTGGCTTCTCATTTCTCTTACCTGGCCTGCATCCATCCCTTTGGCCAAAGAGGTTTGACTTCGGCATCTAGGAATGTTTTTACATAGTCTTCCATAGACTGAGCTTTGTTCTTCTCCATGTCATACCCATCCAGTTTCATCTTCACACCTTGGCAGAGCAAATCCCTTCAAGAGGAAAAATGTTTTGTCAGCCCTGAAGCTGGCCTGACTGAGGCCATTTTGAGACTTCAGCGCTGACACACTGGCAAAGAGGGACAGGAAGGGGGAACAGGGATAGTTGGGGTTTAAACCAGGCAATCCATGATTTACAACCAGAATTAGAACCAGAATCTGTTTGCTAAGCAAGGTGGTTGTTGAGTCACACCCAATGTTATGTTTTTTGCCACAGTTGTTAAGCGAAACATGCAGTTGTTAGGCGAATATAGAAGGATCAGATCAGATCTCCAGCCCTTGCTCATCAATCGAGACTGAGTGGAGCAACTGGCCAGTTTTAAGTTTATGGGTGTTAAAACCAGGACCTGACCTGGGGTGCTCACATTGCAGCCCTGGTCAAAAGGGCCCAACAGAGATTATACTACCTGAAAATTCTCAGGAAATAACAATTGAATGGAAAACTGATCGTGACCTTCTACCGCTGCACCATAGAAAGTATTGCAACTTACTGCAGTAAACCTGTGCATGGTTTGCCAGTTGCACTGTGGCAGATAGGACAGCACTCCAGAGGGTTAATGTCATTGCCCAGAGGATCAAAGGTTGCCCTCTCCCCTCTTTGGAAGAGCTTTATAGCTCCCGCTGACTTAAGAAAGTTCAAAATGTTTTCAAAGATACATCTCATCCTGGGCACCTTTTTTTTTTTTTTTTTGGGGGGGGGGGGGGAACTATTACCATCTGGTAGATGGTATAGAATAATAAAAACAAGGACAATTAGGCTGAAAAACAGCTTCTATCCCAGGGCAGTACCTCTGTTGAATTCTACTGTATAGTGCAGTGTTGGTGTGGTGTCAGGGGTTTTCAATTCAATGTGTGGCATGTGAAGGATGTGTGTTTGTTTATTTTCAAGGTCATGATGTGCCCTGAGGATGGTGTTTGATTTCGTTGTACAAGGTGCAATGACAATAAAGTAAACTAAACTAATCTGGCATCCCTCCCACTGACTTTGCCTGTTGGATGTTCTCAAACGGTGATCACATGATCTCAGGGGACGGCAGCTATCAGTACACACCGGTTACCAATCACCTGAATTTTGATCATGTGACTGTGGGGGGAAATGCTTCAATGGTCCTAAGTGTGAGGACCAGTCAAAAGTCCCTTATTTCAGTGCTGTTGGTCAAGGACTACCTGCACCAACCGTGAGAATGGGAAAGGCAAAGGCGCGCACATTCCCAGAGGGAGGACGACTATGTTCTCCCCAAACCCAGAACAGGGTTTTAAAATCCAGATGTTTTCCAGAAAACCTGATTTCGTCATTCCACTGAAACTTCTTTCGAGGTCCCATGATCCTCTTTCCTCCTTTATCATCATCATCCTCATCTTCTGAACAAATCCGGTCTCTTTGCTCCTTGTCCTTCTCCTCTTCCAGCATCCTGAGAGAAGGAAAATGATAACTGAGGCACTAGGCCCTTCTCCCAAAAATATTCTGCCTGCCTAGGATTAGCCTATAAGAAGACATCCCAAGAGTTCTCAGCAGTTATGACTCAAGAATTGCAGGGAAGGGTGACTGGAGAGATAACAAAAACAAACGAAACACATACTTGGCAAACTTGGCCTGGGTGTGTGCTTGGCATTCTTCCTGGTACTTGGCCATCTGCTCAGGCATTGCTCTGCCAATGGCCTCTTTCAGCTTCTGTAGTGGCTCCTTCAGCCGACCCCCCTAAGAAAACACCAAGAGTTAGCGATCTATCTCCCATTTGCTCCATTTAGGTAATTGTGTACCCACAATCAGGCAGTGGTTTTATTTAAAGATGGAGGAAAGCACAATTGTGGGCTATCAGGCACATAATAACAGCATTGCTAAAAAAGCACTAAGAAGAGTTAACTTAATTCCACTAAGTTTCTTTTTCGGAAACACTGTATTGCTAACCAAAGCTTATAAAACTTATGCTAGACTAATCTTGGAGTACTGTTCAACTGTTTGGAATCCCCACGATACATTAGCCGTCAGTTCAATCGAGTGGGTTCAGAAGTTATTTCAGGAGAAAACTCTTGCATTCTTCTGTACATAGCAGAATTCCCTACGTTACTTAGGCTTGAAATTCTTGGTTTGGATAACCTGGAACTGCTTTGATTGCAGTCAAACTGAGGTGTTGCATACAAAAATGCATTACCTGTAAATGACTTTTTCTGTTTTAATTGCAATAATACGTGCACAAACAACCGTTTTAAACTCAGTGCAAACCATTCTAAACTTGACTGTAAAAAAATATGATTTCTGTAACAGGATTGTCAAAGTCTGGAATGCTCTACCTGATAGTTGTCTCAGCTACAAATTTTCAGTTTTAGTCACAAATTGACTTCTGTGGACCTCACTTCATATTTAAGAGGTCTGTAAAGGGGGCATGCATAAGTGCACTAATGTGCCTATTGTCCCTGTCATTTTAGTTTTATATTATTTGTGTTTTTGTTTGACAAATTATAGATAGATAGATAGATAGATAGATAGATAGATAGATAGATAGATAGATAGATAGATAGATAGCCTGCTTGTTAGATGGGCTCCATTCATTTTTTTTCAGGAGGCAAGGAGCTCAAATGTCATGGAACCCTCTTCCTAAAGGCTCAGCTTTCTCTTCATGACATTTCCAGAGAGGCAACAAAAGACCATTGTTCTTCCTGCAGTTACTGGGTTCACCATAAGTTTCCTTTCATCCCTTGTAATCTGGGACACTTTTATGCAGCAGCATTGGCCCATCTGTTTTTTTTTTTTTTTTTAAGATTCTTTCCTTTGTGAGAGATGAATGATTTTAGCCTAGTTGAAAAAGTGGCACCCAAATGCTACAAATAAGCGCAGCTTCCTTTCCTCAGCCAAGATTCTTCCCCAATGTTAAAAAAAAGGAAGTTGGGCTGGTCTTTGGGGCTATATGTATGTCACAGGACACTTTTTCACTTTTTCCAAGCGTGCTTTCCTCTCTACTTCCCTCATGACCAATTGCAAAGCCTTTCCCACCCAATGGAGAGATGCGAATAATGCCCATCTCTGTCCAATGGCTCATTTGCCAGCAGCTGTCTCCCCCACACTTACTCACCTGTTCATACACATAAAGTCGCCGGGCCCGCTTGACCAGGGTATCTTTGTTGCAAGGCAAGAAGGAGGCCAGATGCGCATAGACCCCTGATCGCATTTGGCTGTTCAGCTCCCGGGTTTGAAGCTCTATACTGAGGGCAGAAGAGGAAGAATTATTTAGCTCCAGTTCAGCCAGCTTCCCTAAGTGTCACCTGATTAGTAAATAGGCCACCTGATTAAAACAATGCCGGTTAAACTCTGAAACCCATGGAACAAGGGTTTTACACCTCTCCCAAATAATATTTAAGAACGTTTCACCACTGGCCTCAAAGTAAAATATAATTTCTCCCCTGCAAGTAAAATAACCAATGCCACTGGAAACGTCCCTTTCCTTGTATCCCCCCATTATGAAATGGGGCTGTTAAATTTCCCCAAATTGTTCTGCTTCTAAGATCACCTTGCCAGGGGTGGTTCAAAGCACTTTTTTTTGTTTTTGTTTCAATCTTTCAGGTGATGGTCCCTGCCACATATTTGATGGCGATGCTGGAATCATTCTCTAATAAACTGCTGATCCAAAACATCAGCTTACTCCTGCCTGCTGGCTGACAAACTGGCATGCTTTTGTACCCAACATGAGAAAAGGTAGTCATAATAGCCAGTTGCTGGCTAGTTCCCAGTATTCCTGCCCTGTTTTATTTTGAGGACCTTTACATACATACTTAGTATGAAGTTTCCTTTCGTCTCCTTCCTGGTCTCATTTCAGACACTACAGGTGGTTGATTTATCACTCATAATTGAGCATCGCAATTGCAGTTGTTAAGTCATGACTGTTGTGAAGTGGGCTATTTATTGTGTAACTGGGCCCATTTTAATCTGGTCATTAAGTGAACAGGGTAGTCATAAACTAAACCATTGTTTGTTATGGGCCCGGTTTTGCCATCAACGGAAAATAAAGCATTGGTTTTTTGCAAAAACATTGCAAATTGCAGTCATAATGTGTCTGTGTTTGGTAGCAATTAAGGCACCAGGCTAGAAAGCAGGAAACGGTGAGTTCAAAATCTGCCTCAAGGCATGATCGCCAGCTGGGTAATCCTGGGCCAATCACCCTCTCTCAGCACAACCCACCTCACAGGGTTGTTGTGGGGAAAACAGGAGGAGGAAGGAATATTAAGTATTTTGCTGCCTTGAGCTATTTATAAAAATAATAAAAGGCCAGGTACAAATCAGATAAACCAAAAGCAAAACAGCTGCAAATGCAGGCCAGTAGCCCAGGGCCCCAATTGAGGTCATTTTAAGTGACCAGTCACTAAAAACAGATGTCACAAAAATCAATTGGGATAGGATGGTGCTCATTCTCCACACTGTAGCTTGCTGGGAGCATATCAGTACCAATCTGCATGTTGCGGAGAACATCTCAATCAACTGATCAGAATAGAGCTGGAAGGGATCTTCGAGGTCTTCGAGTCCATCCTCCTGCTCGACCAGGGGACCCTATACTATTTCAGATAAATGATTCTCTTCTAAAAGCCTCCAGTGATGGAGCATCTACAACTTCTGGAGGCAAATTGCTTCACTGGTTAATTGTTCTCACTGTCAAAAAAATTCTCCTGAATTCCAGGTTGCTTCTCTCCTTGATTAGTTTTCACCCATTGTTTCCGTCCCCTCTGGAAAATAAGTTGTCCCCCTCCTCTTTGTGGCAACCTCTCAAGTACTGGACTACTGCTAGGATATCCTCCCCACTCCTTCTTTTCTCGAGATTAGCCAAACCCAAATCCTGCAACTGTTCTTCATAGGTTTTTGTCTCCAAGCTTTATGTTCTCCCTAAGGAAAGCATCTCGAGGTTGCTCTCTTTAGGGAGCTTCTTCTCTCTCATTTTACTGGAGGCTTGTAGGGCCTGACTTCTACAACCAGGAAGGGGGCTTACTCCAGTAAGATGCTATTCATGTCTTGGTTGAAGAACTTGTGTTTGCCTTCTCTCTCTGCAGCTCTGGCAGCCTAATTCAGAAACAGACAAGGAACAGTTAGGAGGCAAAAGTGACACCGGGCTGGGAAGGAGGGAGCAGGGGATTATTTAAAAAAGGAGGAAAGTTACAAAATATGGATTCAAAGGTAGATAAGACCACAGCCCCAATAAAATGGAACTGCACTGAATCAAGCCAAAAACTCTCATAAATTCATGGGTGTGGTACAGCAATTGTAACTTCAAGATGGGTCATATTTTTTTTTAACAGCAAACTTTTTTTATTCAAAAAATTTAAAATTGAAAAAGAAAATACAAAAGGAAAATAAAAATAAAAAGACAACACAAAAGTATACAAAAACCCGTATTATTCCCCCCCTTCGCCAGTTGACAAATATACAGCAACAATTAAGAGCGGCCTCTCTTGCAAAATAGGTCCGAGATTTATAAACTTCTACATCTCTTGGCAAGCTGCTTTGATCTGTTGAATAACTTTTTGAAGTCCATCCTAACTTCAAAGGGCAGTTAAGTGGCTGGTTTTAAAGTCAAGGACAACCTGCATTGCTTGATATATGTGTAACTGGATGTACACTACCTGAGTGAGCTCCTCCACGCGCTTCATCAGTGGTTCTGGAAGTCCTTCAGGAAGGGAGGGAGGGACCTGCTTGAGGTCGGGTTCCAGGCCTGCTCCCAGAGGATCGCTCCCATTCTCCATCTCCAGGAAAGGGCTTTCCTCTGGAGACTCGCTCAGAAGCTGTTCCAGGTCCAGGTCAGTCAGGGAGTCCATGGCTGTGGCTGCCTGAAGCAGGTCGTTGTCACTTGTGTGGCCAAAGAGGGAGAGGAGAGGGTCAGGCACGGACTCCGCTTCCCGCTGAGCTGGGGTTTCGGCCAACGAGGGAATGCTAAGCTTGGGTTCATCGTCCCTCTGCTTCTTAGCATCCTTTTCCTTCTGAAATTTCTTCAGCATCTCCTTGACGCTCAAGGCCCCTGAGTATTTCTTCTTCTTCTTCTCTTTGCTGGCATTCAGAGCTGTGAAACTGTAAAAGACATGAGTTAATATACACAATAGAGAGAAAAGTGTACACAGATTAATTCTCATTTACAGATTAACAGAGTTGGAAGGGACCTTGTAAGTCATCTAATCCAACCCTCTGCCCAAGCAGGAGACCCTACACCATTTCTGACAGATGGCAGTCCAGCCTCTTCTTGAAAGCTTCCAGGGTTGAAGCTCCCACAACTTCCAAAGGCAACTTCTGTTTCTATTGGTTGATTGCTCTGTCAGAAAATTCCTCCTATTTCCAGGTTGAATTCATTTCCATTCATTATTCCTTGTCTGGCCTTTGGGTGCTTTGGAAAATAGCCTGACCCTTTCTTCTCTGTGGCAGCCCCTCAACTATTGGAAGACTGCTTTCATGTCTTCCTGGTCCTTCTCTTCACTAGGGTCCTCGATTTACAGTCATTTGCTAAATAACCAGAGTTACATCAGCCCTGAAAAATTACGACCATTTTTCACACTTATGATTGTTGCAGCATCCCCAGAGTCACGTGATTAAATTTTGGGTGCTTGGCAAGTGGCATGGACTGCATTTATGATGGCTGCAGCATCCCAGCGTCCTGGGATTGTCTTCTGCAACCTTCTTAGGGGGCTTCTGACTAGCAAAGCCAATGGTGAAAGCCAAATTCAGTTCCCAACTGCATGATTCACTGAACAACTGTAGGGATTAGCTTAATGACAGTGGCAAAAATGTTGTAAAGTAGAGCAACAGAAAGTTTGGGTTTAATTGTGGTCGTAAGTCAAGGACTACGCACGGAACATAGACAAAGCTGGCGACCATTTGATTATTAGCGTAGCCTAATGTTTGCTACTTGTGCTAGACTGAAAGACCCATCCATGCCCAACAAGAGAGCCAGAAATCGTAAGGTTGGGGATTAAAGAGCTCTGCTATCTAGGCATGACATGCCTATGTATTTTGAAACCCCCTCAGTCC
This sequence comes from Laticauda colubrina, assembly GCA_015471245.1. Lineage (NCBI taxonomy): Eukaryota > Metazoa > Chordata > Lepidosauria > Squamata > Elapidae > Laticauda > Laticauda colubrina. Next base: position 2,003,366 of record BLBF01000067.1, read on the forward strand.
AAGACAGAAATAATGTGAAATAATGCATTGTCTTTCTTTTCCTCTCTCTCCCACATTTCATAGGAAGAAAAAAACCGATTATTGTAAAGGTGGAATCAAGGCAACTGCACCCATCTTTGTTTATCTCAAATGTTTTGTTGCTCATCCAAGGCAACCTCATCAGTCAGGACAAAATTAGTTAGGCAAAGAGTCAAGTGAGTCGCTGGAATGTATCAACTCTTCCCATACCGACTTCAGAGGATTCTCCCCAAAATGCATTGCAATAAAGTTGGTGTGGCGAGAGTTAGCCACTCTCTGCCTAACTAATTTTGCTGTTCATTCAAGTTGCTTGAATGAGCAACAAAAGTCTCAGATTATCAGAGATTGATCCAGTTGCCACGATTCAACCTTTAGACACCTTTGGCCTGGACAATTGAGTCTTCATCAACATACTGTACAGTGGATTGAATATACTGTCAGAAACAGATGATCAGGAGGAGGACTGGAATTTAGATCCCACAACACAGCTTGAAAAATTGATCTCTCCCTAAACTTGCACGTCCTTTCCAATGAAGTTGAGTCCTCTGCAGGGAGATGATCAAGACAATCACTTTAACTTCAAAAACCACACCCATATCTCAAAGACAGAGACTTACCCAGTTTTAGGAAATTTTGATTTTTTAGATTTCTTCTCTTTCTCGTAATTGTCATCTTTCTTTTTCTTTTTCACCTTCTCACCTCCCTCTTTCAATTTCCGCTTCTGTGAATTAAAACCAAAGTTATCATAAAACATAGCACACAAAACTGGCTGGGGAATTCTGAGAGTTGAAGTCTACAGAAGGTAACGTTGCCAAGATTGACATCCCTGCCCTAAAGTCACAACAGAAATCAAAGAGGACAAGAAAATAAAGAATCCTCTCTCCCCCAGCATCTAAATCCAAAGAAATTACAAGCCAAATGGATTAATAGCCAGAAATAGTCCCAAAGGTACTTTTTTAAGAGGCAACTTGACTTTCTTGTTTTTCTTTGAAGATGTTTCACTTCTCATTCAAGAAGCTTCTTCAGACCTGATGGATGGTGGCGAATGGAAGGATTTATATTCCTTGCACAGTTCCACAATAGTCCTTTCAGCAGTCCCAAGAAGGCTCCGCACCCATTTCCACGACTCAGGTGACCCTGGAATCCTTCCATTCCTCACCATCTGGTTAGAGCTGAAGAAGCTTCTTGGATGAGAAGAAAAAATAAGCAAGTCTAGTTGCCCGATGAAAAAAAGCACCTTTGGGACAACAATGATCTGGATGACTGAGAATCTCCAGAGACATTTTTGGCCAGAAATAGGAACACCTTGTCCTTTGAGGAAAAACAAACAAACAGCCAGCCAGCAAAGTACTGATGTGATCTCAACCGCTATAATCTCCCAGTCAAGAGAGCCCTCTGTGCTGTTAGGATTACAAGCAACGGCATGCAGAAGTTGTTACAACTTCTTGTTTGTTCACAAAGTATGAATGAACTTTTGGACCTCATTGCTGTACTCTGCCTCTGTTTACTTTCACTTATTTTCACTGATGGTGGCATAGTGCCTCCCAGTTTTACAGGTCGCCCTTGAGCAGGCCTCTCACAACCTGGATGACAGGTGTAATCCTCTTGGTGCATTCTTGGGAATTTCACTCACCATCCCTGCATTTTCTTTCCCAAAAGTGCTATCTATTGATCTACTTGCATTTGCATGCTTTCGAACTGCTAGGCTGAAAGAGCTCTTAATCCAGCATCTTGATCTACCTCATTCTGGCCTTCCCATTTCTTGTCTGATACAAACCACAGTGGACTGGGTCTGATTCACAGCAGCTATTTTAATAGTATGGGAAAATCTGTACTTCGGAAACACCATTTCTCAATTTGTTTTGACCAATCTGAAAGTTCAAGTCTCAAAAGTTGTAAGAAAATGGCTTTACGGAATCTTAAGACACAACAGCAAAAAGCCTATTTATGGAACAGCCAGGCCCACAATGTAAGCTAACTTACTGCAATGTAAGCTAACTTAGGAAAAATGGAGTTTTTTCCGATTAAGATGAGAAAAGCGACTACTGCTTGTCCCGAGTTAAAAACACAATTGCAATGCATTGAAGGCCACTCCTACAACAGAAGTTTTCAGAGCATGTGGACCACTGACCTTAGGAGACTTCTTCTTTTTCTCCTTGATAAAGTCATCCTCAGACTCAGAAGCCTGTCGGAATTGCAGAGTTCCAGAGTTGATGTAGAAGCCTCCATACTTGGTTGTTAGAGATGCTGGAACAAGTTCATCATACTGGAAAGAGTACAGAGAAACAGATCAGTCTACAGCCTTGATGTACTCTCCTTACAGAATTGCTCTTTACAATCCCAAGAGGGCTCTACAGGCCAATTTCCTGTGAGCAGAGTGGACATAGCAGGCATCAAAAAGCATCATATATGCATCGAACCACTATTGCAAACTATCCTAAAAATACGAGTTCCAGGCGTAGCTATCAAAGAAGAGACAGACATCACGATCTCCGGAACTGAAAATATATTACCCACTTAGCTTTTGTTAGTCTCTGCTAACATTGTCAGAGTGTAAAAACTACCATTAGAGAGATATTCACCTTTATGCTAAATTGATGAACGAAGCATAAAGGTGAATCTCTCTCCAATGGTAGTTTTTACACTCTGATGATGTTAGCAGAGACTAACAAAAGCTAAGTGGGTAATATATTTTAAGTTCCAGAGATTGTGATGCCTGTTTCTTCTTTTTATATCTAACTATCAATATCTTCAGCAAAATTGAGGTTTTCCTTCCACACCTCTACCCTTTCCTAACTAACATAGTCATTTGATTGTCGTAGGTGGCCATATAAATATGATAAACCAGTACACTGTCTTCATAAATGACGTAGATGAGGGAATAGAATGGGAACTCATCAACTTTGCAGATGATACTAAACTGGCAGGAAGAGCCAACATCCCAGAAGACAAGCTCAGGATCCAAAAAAGATCTTGACAAACTTGAACAATGGGCCCTATGCAACAAAATGAATTTCAATGTGGAGAAAAGCAACGTTTTACATTTAGGCAGGAAAAATGAAAGGTTTAAGTACAGATTAGGCAAGACCTGGCTCAAAAACAGTAATTGTGAGAAGGACCTTAGAGTTTTAGTGGATGATCATCTGAAGATGAGCCAGCAGTGCTAATACAATCCTGGATTGTATAAACAGAGGAATGGAATCAAGTATTAGCACCACTTTTATAAAACCCTAATAAGATCACACCTGCAACTAATTTTGATCACTATACTGTAAAAAAGATGTTGAGACTTTGGAAATAATAAACTGGAGCATCACTGGAATTTGATCTGCAATGTCTTAGAATCTAGATATTTTTTCTGACCTACCAGCCATTGCTTTACTGCAATACCTTTCAGCATCCAATATTGTGTTTATATTCAGTAATAAAATATAATTTTCTAGTCGATACTGGAAAGTAAACCAAGGAAGAATGTATGCAGGGTTTCTTAATGTAGATCCTGGGGGTGGGGGGGGTGGGGTGTCTTCTTTTATAACATCTACTAATGAATCTGAGAGATCTGTAGCTGATCAAGAAAAGATTCTAAGCCTCACTTGTTCATCAACAGAAGTAAAATTATAGCACTTCCTTGTTCAGGCTGCTGAAATGAAAATACCTGAGAGTACCGTCAGGTTTGGATTTGTTAAAAGACCAGCAAATTCTATCCGGCTGCTGCCCCACATTTGAATGAATGTTCAAACAATAAAAGCATTTTATTCTTTAATTTCAACTTCTAGTCTGGCTCCAGTTCCCAGATTCTGACATTCTAATAAAGGAACAGCTTTCAGAAGCCTTCTCTAATCCATGGCAGGAAACCAACGGTTGCTTGGATCAGTGCAGCTTTTATAACTTGGAATTCAGGAAATTATACAGAGTACAATTAGTCCTCAATTAGTCCATAATTGGGCCCTGAATAATGGTTGCAAGTTGTGATGGTCATTAAGTGGGTTGCCGTGATTGCTTGCAGTTTTAAAATTACTTTTGTGGAGATTATTAAGGATGCCCACTGGTCATTAAATGAACGTTACAGTTGGTAAGGGAACTTATTGTACTCACTGGTTTCTGGCAAAATAATAATAATAAATCTCAGTCATATAAGTGTGGGATAATGCAAACAGCCATAAACTTGGGCCAGGAAAATAAAAGTAATATGGGATGAGAGGAACCCAGATGCCTTTGCACCCAGATGCAAACTAGTGAAGCATCCTTGAACCGTTCCATTCCCAGAAAATTGCAACTTTTAAAATGCAAGCAGGATCTAGAATACCCAGCATTCCAAAGTTACAATGATTCTGTTAGTTCTCCTGTAACTTTTACAGTTAGGGAAAGAAAAGACTTTGAGTTTGCTACTTACAGCTTCAGAATTATCAATGAAAGAATCTGATTCATCATAACCCTGTCCCATGTCAATCAAATCCTGAAAACGGTCTTTCCTGCGCTTCTTTGCACCCTGAAAAAAGGAAAGATTGATGTTGATCTGGATTTATTTGCAAGAAAGGCTACAATTCCTGCCCAGATACACAACCCCAGAGTCTCCTGCTAATGCTTAGACCTGGTGTGTGCAACTGGACTCTACAACAGCACAATCATTACAACTCTTGAATGAAAACAAAAATAAAACATCAGCTGGCCATAGTCCACCACAGAAAAATCCATGGAGGTGGAAGATGAGAGTTGTGTTTATTTTCTAAAATATGAGGTGGCTAAAGGATAGCTTTTACAGGTAGTCCTCGAGTTATGACCACAATTGAGCCCAAAATTCATGTTGCTAAGTGAAACATTTGTTAAGTAAGTTTGGCCCATTTTACAACTTTTCTTGCCACAGTTGGGAAGGGAACCATCGCGTTTGCTAAGTTTATAACATGGGTGCTAAATGCATCCAGATTCTCCATTGACTTGTGCTTGTCAAAAGGTCACAAAAGGGAATTGCGTGACCCCTGGACACCACAATTGTCATGAGTTATTTGTCAAGTGTCTGAATTTTTATCATGACCATGGGGATGCTGCCGCGGTTGTTCAGGGCTGAAAAATGGTCATAAGACTCATTTTTCATTGCTGTTCTACCTTTGAACGGTCACTAAATTAACTGTTGTATGTCGAGGACTACCTGTACACCTCTTTAACTTCTGAAAACCTCAAGCCTTAAATAAAAACAGCATCTTTCCTGGCATGTTCCGGCATCACCATGGACCACATAACACAGCAAAGGCTGAATTTTGAAAGATAGGAACCCAGAGTTCTCAGGTCAAACACAGAGAGTGACACCTTTGATACTCAAAGTCAGGAAAAGACCAGGCAAAAGTCAGTACATTTGAGAATTTTAAAAACATCTGGATTTAAACCAAAGGACTAGTAGAGTGTTGGCAAACCTTTTGGGCACTGAGTGCCAAAATGGGAACGAATGTGCAAGGGAAGCGCAGGAAACCAGAAGAGCAACTCCCTGGCACTGGTCACTTGGTCTTCCAGTTTCTGGTGTGCATGCATGCACAAAGAACAGCTGGCCAGCACGTATACGCCTGCCAGAAACCAGGAACTGTTCTTTTGGCTTCCGGTGTTCCTATGAGCGTGAAGACCAGCTGGGCGACACGCATGTGCTAGAATCTGGAAAAGCAACAGGTGACAGCTCATGTGCCTGGAGAGCTGGCTCTGCATGTCTCTTCCGGCACATGTGCCATAGGTTCGCCATCACAGGACTAGTATCTTGATTTTCTGTTCTACAGTAATCCTCTTCTTCATCTGTGTGTGTTTGAGACAGCAGGAGAAACGTTTAAAAAAAAACACCATTGTGATTCTGAAGCTTCAGCTAGTTGCTGAATGTGAGTGTTAAGATGAACCTGATGGGAAGCCTAACAATCACACCAAGTTTTAGAAAAATTAGCTTGCAAAAGGCCTAATATTTTAGAAAATGAAACTTCAGATAGACCACTGGCGCAAGCTGGCCATTTTCTCTCTGGATGTTAAATAAACACGGATAGGAAAATATTCCAGACTGGAAATCTGTCATCCCCCCCCCCCTCAAATATATTGTTAAACAGAGTGGACCTACCATGGTCCACTCAGTTTACACTCCCAATACAGGAAGCCTGGAATGAAACGTAGCTGTATGTTTTTGACAGAACTTTTATGGAGAATACTAGAACCAAGATTTAACTGGAACGTAGATGGGACAGAGAAGCGTACATATTTCTCTTCAAACTTCCTGGTAAGGGCTTCTGCTTTGTGCTTCTCCTTTTCTTCATCATTGAAGGGATCAGCAAAGTCTTTTTTCTGTAGGAAAAGGGGAATGTGAAAAAGGAGGAAAGAGAGCATGTCACACAGTTTCAGAGAGAGGTCCCACTGCAACTGTCATAAATGGGTCAGTTGCCAAGGGTCTGAATTTTGATCTCTTGACCATGCGGATGCTGCAACAGTCATAACTGTAAAAAAATGTTTTTTTTTTCCAGTGTTGTAATAAGTTTGGTCACTTGAAAATTTACAAGATGAGGAATACACTATAATTGTACTTTTAATTGCTGTAAAAAAAAGTTTAGAAGCGACTTCTTGATGTTCTTCCACCCTTTTAGCTTTGATATTTTGCTTAATTCATGGTAGTTTGTATCAATTTTTAATCTTTCTTTAAAAAAAAGAAAAGAAAATCAAGGTTCTGTCTTTGCAGCAACCTATTCCCCCACTAACATTCTTACCACAGTCCCAAATGAATATATTGGGCTAGTTTATTGAATTTTCTCATGGATTTTCAGCCAGGCCTCTACAGACCACTGATTTGTTGGGCTGACCATCTTTTACTGACATTAATTGCTGTCAGCCACCCAGAGTTTCTGAAAGTTTGGCAACGTACACATTTATGACTGTAGTTATTGTTATGGTCTGTTAAGATGCACATTACAAATTTAAAAAAAAAAGAGAGAGAAAGGCCTGCTTACCTTTTCTCCCGCAGAACTGCTTTTCACTTTGCCTCGGGTCATCTTCAGCAGTTCTGGGTAAAAGAATTCTGGGCAGCGCTTGTGATCTGGCTCAAAAAGGGAGAGGGCAATGCGTACGGCTGTGGCTGCAGGCTCAGACTCTGGAGGATGCTCTGGATTGGCGACATCCTCCCACCGAGGTTTTTTCAGCAAAGTGGTACTCAGTGGGCCTGATAAGGAGGTGAGTTGGACCCGGTGGGGTTCCGTCATGGCTATGCGTTCGTTGCAGCTACTCTCAAGGCATGGTTTCCATCGCTTTAGGCCACAGGTGTAGGTATGGGAGTGTTCACAGTTAGCACGCACTCAGAACTGAAGACCAAAGTCAATGCAGATCTTAGATTACAACTTCAAAAGTAACCCAAGAGTCTCTGTTTTTTTCCTAAATGAAGAATCATCCCATAGCAACACCTTTTGGGGGTTAACTTCCAGCCCTTGAAATGATGGTCACTACGTAGTCCAGCTCTGTTTCAAAAAGTGAGCGAAGGCAAATGGACAGAAATAATTTTCTGAATGGAGCAACTTTTATACAATTTCCTATGTGGCTATAAAAGTCACCCTGGGTTACAGTACTGTGCATTAGAGAGATTCCCACACAATGAGCTGACATAATCAAAGGACATTGAATACATGAGCTCCAGTTTTCAGGCAAATTAAAATCCAGCCCCGTCGTTCTTCAGATGGTGATTCATCCAGTCCAATGGCAGGTAGGCTGTGTTCCTGATAACTTCCTTATGTACAGGTTTCTTTTGAGTTGCTCTAGAGAGGGGGGAAAACAAGAAAAGTTACAGCACACGACCCAGCCTGGTGGTTGCCCAAAGGATGCACAGGGAATGGATGAATCCCTTCACTTTTGCGTACCAATGTGTTTCAGCTTGAATGAGGCTATATGGAAACTGTGTGGTAAGAGAGGACGGAGGAAACTCAGTAAAGTAATTTACTACACAATGCTAATCCAGCGCTTTGGAAAACTAATCACTGTACAGGTAAAACCTCTTTTTGAACAATAGAGGTGATAGAGTGGATAGGTGGGTCAAAGCAACAACAAATGACTTCATTCATTAGAACATGCACACACACACACACACACACACACACACACACACACACACACACACACACACTATACATAGTGGGGAGAAAGAGCCAACCAGTTTATTTATCTTTAGTTCTTCCAATCTGGAGTGTCTCTTGATTTACCAGAGGTGTGCTGGTAAATAGCAAACAGCATATACTGCTTCACGGTGCTTTACAGCCCTCTCTAAGCGGTTTACAAACAATCTGGGTCCTCATTTTACTAATCTTGGAAGGATGGAAGGCTGAGTCAATCTTGAGTCAGGCAGGATCGAACTCCTGGCAGTGAGCTAGCTTGCCATACTGCATTCTAACCACTAGTGCCACATGGCATGGCTCTTAGGTTTAGGAACTGGCTCCACTGATGCCACCATATCACTGGTCAGTTGGTGTGACTGGCACGATAGGCAGCTCAGCTCAGCTTTGCTCTCAACTAGCTTGCAGAATTTTAGGAGATTTAATAGCCAGTTATACCCACCACAGCAATTTGGTCACTGCTGAGACAGGATACCACAATGCTGATTGCAGTGGAGTAGCACTCAGAGCTGATTGTGATGCAGCACAACAGTTTCTACTTACTCATGTCAGCAACAACCAACCAATTACTATGTCAAAATAACAGGTCAGATTCACCTGAAGCCACAATGCAGCTTGTTGCGCTTTGGCTTAATGCACCATGATGTCATGATTTACACCTTAATATAATGGATAAATCTGGCCTTTGCAGCTTTTTAACAACTTGCATTTTAGACCAGAAGTGGGAAACTTTCTGAGGAATAAGGGAAGTACAACTCAGGTAAGCAAATGTAGGGTTCTAGATGATATCAAAGGAGAGTAATAAGATCACAAATGGAAGCAGTGCTATTTTTTGTCTTTTTCAGTTTTTATTTAATAAAAACAGGAAGCTTCTGAAAAACAACCATACTCAATTGATAAGACTTGACATGACTTGACAAGAGCTCAAGTTTATGTACATAAGCATACCTTCCTCCAATTTTCCTCCAAAACAAGAACCTTGTTAAAGAAGGCTGGACTCATAAAGCATAGCTGATCCAAAGTCCCCCAAAGTCCCCCACAGAACTTCCAGGGGTAAAGACAATTAAAGGCAACCAATGACCACAGCTTGAACAGATAAAAATTAGGTGCCAAATCAGTCAAATGGATTTTGAACAAAACTGAATTAAAAGATGAAGGAAGGGGACAATTGAGCAAGGAATGAAAATTAAAGGGGGATATGACTGAAGGATCCTACTTCCATTACTCTACTTGGGAGGACCTTAAATAGGTTGAGGGTAGAGTGCCTAGGTGTAAAATCATTAGGCTCAAGTGTAGACTCTTAGCAGATAACAACATGCTATATGAGGCGCAGAGCCTGGTCCATCTGCTGGGATGTCAGCTACCACCAGAAACACGTATGCACTGAGGGGAGAGGAGGGCATTGAGGGGAGAGGAGGGTTGCAAAGATACAAATGGATCTATTGTTCCTCTGAGAGGCCTTCTATTTTTTTCCAGAAGAAATTCAACATCATACCCTGAAAACCAGAAAATTTGCCAGTCAATGTTGGTAATTTTGAGAGGCCAAAAGTGAGGTGAGAAAGGTGACTTTAGCCACAGGAATAAACACCATACCAATACAAAATGCTAAATTGATCACTGGCATTTAAAGAAAAAAACCTTTAATTGTAGGACTTTCTGCAAAAGAAAAAACTGCCAGAGTCAAAATACTTCCAAACCTTTGACAAGTCAGATTGTTCTGACTCAGCTGTGAAACTATGTACAAATAAAATATTTGCAGTGTTCTTTTTTCTTTTTCAAAACCCACCAAAAGAGATGCATAGACACAAACAAGTCAAGGAAAATATCCTCAATCACATCCTTGGAGGCACCTGCTTCAAAACAAGAACTCTCTAAGGACAAAGCTTAAGCCTTGTTAAAAAGCTAGTGAACATAACAAAACATTATACAGCTCAGCTATGTTTGCTGAATGATTTCAGGTTTGCTCTTTGACTCTTGGCGGTAGAATGTAGAGTGGATTTAAGGAACACTGTAGTTCTTTTAGAAATGAAGACAGTAACTGTGAGACAGCATATGTGAGATGGCTCTTGAAAAGATTATTGAATTTTGGTCATAATTGCTAGCAATATTTTATTTTGTACTAGAAAGATTTCCCTACATTCAACTCTTGATATTATATCTTTGACTTGTGTACTTAAAGTACTTTACTGTCATCTCAAATTCTTTTTCTATTGTTCCTTATCATGGCTCTTTCCTGGACATCCTTTATCTCAGCCCTGTGTTGAAACCATTGGTAAATTACCTGACCATAGTCTTCCCCCATTTGACACCCATCAGTGTTCTGGATTCAATGCTGGCCAAGGAGTCTTAAATCCCAATGCATCTAAAGGGCAGCATCTTGATGAAGACCATTTTATAAATTGCAAGAATGCAGTTCTTGCTTTCTAGTAAAATGGTTTATAGTCTAAGTCACTCTCCCTTTATTGCATTTTCCATTGTTTCATTTGAGATTCCTTATCTTCATTTAATACTTGGAATAGCAAAATGCTTTCATATGATAGTGCAACATTGTATCTTTACAGGAAAATGCAGATATTGTCCATTCATAAATTACAAAGGTCAGAGGTATAGCATTCAATAAAAGTTAGTCTTTAATAATGAACATTCTTTCCATTTTTTACTTCTCCTTTAATTTCCTTTTCCACTTGTTTCTTCACTTCTTTCTTTTTTCATTTCCCAATCTTAAAAAGATCTGGAAAAAAGATCCTTTTATTATATATTTAACAATCTGTTTTTCCACTCTGTTCACACTGATAGTTCTTCCTCCTCCAATTTATTCCCACAACAAAACCATCTGGTTAATTGGACAGAGAACATGGTTACTCTGATACCAGAAAGCTTCCATACTGGTGTTAAAGGAAAAAGTTAATTTTAGAATTGCCCAATCTATCTCATGCCCGCTTATATTAGCCCCCATTCTATTTTATGGAGTTGCATATAACTTATTGTTCTACAGAATTACACCAGAAAACAGAAATCAATTGCTAGAGAGTAGTATTAACTACAAAATTTACCAGCACTAGCATTTCAAAATGAACAAACCAAACCAGCCTTCCTTAATTTCTTCAGCATTAGTTCAGTTTACAGAAAGATAACAGATTACCTTATCTGTGGTAACACAAAAGTTTATTTTTTTCCACACCCTCCTGTTATTTCAAAGTGGTATTGTCGGTACTATCAGAATACTGAACTCCTTTTCCTTATTTCAAACTCCTTCTCACGAATAAACTCAAACTGACAAACCACAAATAGCTGTATTCCAGCTTTCAAAATGTTCAACGTAGCACTGATACTGGAATACAAATTGCTAATCTTTTTTATAGTGCAATGCTTTGCTTTTTGCAAAAACAGGTAGCATATTATGAAACACCCCCATCCCCAAATTAGAAATGTTACATCAACAACCACAGCACTTGCTTCTGTCCCTGAATATTTTTCAAAACAAATGGAACAAGGATTTCAAAATCCTCAATTTAACCACATACCACTATTGTGTCTATAGCCTTTAACTGGGAGAAATGGTATATCATAGAGCAAAACATTTTAAACCAGGACACCTCAAATGGATTAACTTACAGAATGTATCCAAAATCTGGGACCTAGGGTTTCTGAAATTTTGTAAAAATGTTTTTTTGTAAATGTTGTAATTTTGTAAAACACTTCATGACAAACGTGACCGTAAAGCATTTTTATGACATAATACAAAATGTCATAAAACATTTTCTATGATCAACTGCTGTCATGTTCTACAGTTCAACATGGGCTATTTTCAAGGCAGAAGATATCTGAATATCTCCCTGAATTTTAAAGAATTTTTCAAGAGAAGCCAGTACGTTAAAAATTCTGCCACTGTTGAAGGTGTTGAGGAATTTGATCAGGAAATACCTCTGAAACAATGACCCAACAAGTCACAGGTCATCTAGTACAACATAAAGACAATATATCTAGAATGGTATTTCTTAAGATCCCTGGGTATCTTTCAAGACCTCTCAGGTGTCTGTGAAACCATAATTATTGTCCACCTCACGCTGAAAAACAATACCATATTAAAATCCTACCAAACAACCATCAGAAGCAGTAGCAGCAGTGAGTACATCTTTTAATCTTTCATACTGCAAATATCGACAATGACAACGGATGCAGAGGAAAGCTTCCATAAAGGAAAAGGCTTGTAGCTCAGAGTTGAAATGAGGAATCCTAGGTACTCCCCTGAGCTCTGATCGTTTTCTTGCTGGTAAACATCAACAGTAGACAGTGATGATGTTGCCTAGTTTGGGTCATGAAACACCTGCAAGAAAACCATCAAAACAAAAAACCAAGCACCCCCCCTTAAAGGGAAGCTCTTAAAAAGTGGGGGACTTTTTTGCCTTAAAAAGTGGGGACCTTTAAAGAACGCTGATCTAGGACAATGGAAGGGACCTTGTAGGACAATGGAAGGGACCTTGTAGGTCATCTAGTTCAACCCCCGCCCAAGCAGGAGGTCCTTACACCATCTCTGTCAATCTGTTAATCAAAGGATAGAGAGCAAGGAGGAAGAGAGCTATTACCTTCCTGAATTTGAAGGGCATCCATCCCAAAGGGGGGTTTCAAAGTCTTCTGAAAGGAGGTCTTCTTCCTCTCCAGCTGCTCTGTAAAGAATCTCAGCTCCACCCTGATTATTTATTTTTTTGGGGGGGACATCCTGCTACTCAGTTCTGGCCCAAAGGGCCCCCCCCCTCTTCCTCCTTCACCTGCAGCAACACAAGAGCTTTGAGCTAGGGATGTGGCTCCAAATTTTATTTTGTTGGAATATGTATATAGCCGCCTACTGGCTGACAGCCACTCTCCCTTCAGGGCCAACCGGAGCCCAACCTAGCAAAACAACAACACCCCCCCACCCCCAATTTCCCTCCCCCTCCTCCCCAGACCAGTTTATTCTGATTAGGGATTATCGGATAAACAATAATTAGCAGAAGCCGCCCCCGCCCTCGATTGGGAATGGGAATTGGGAGTCCTTCCCATCTGGTAGGCCGAATTGGCGGGGGAGCGGTTGGTTCAATGAAGCCAAGCTGAGGCTCCCCAGAGTGGCCCGTCTTGGGGGGGCAGGTTAGGCCGGGTCAGGCCTGCCTACCTTCCTCCCATCCCACGACCGTCCCCCACCTCGTTTGGGGCCGACCCGTCGGGAGTCCCAGCCTTCGCAGGCGGCGAGCGGGCCCAAAGAGCGAGGAAGCAATTTAGTGACAACCCGCCCGGGGCTGCTGGAAGCCGGGATGAAGGGAAGGCGTCCCGACAGGGTGTGAGAGGTATTATTATCAACCTCCCCCCTCCACACACACCCCCAGTCGGCGAGGCGGAGAGCAAGGCCCCGTTGCCCCTAGTTACGAGGGAGGCGCTTTCGCGCGCCGGGAGGTTTGTCCCTTCTCGCGCTCTGTATCCTCCCCCACCGCGAGCCTCCCGCTGCGCTCACCAGCTCTTGCCGGCCTCTTCCTCCTCCTCCGAAGGCCGATCGCCGTCGTTCTTCCCACCAGCGGCGCCCGTCAGCCCCCCTTCTAACCCTCTGCCCGGCCCAGCCAAGATGCCTTCTCTCCGTCTCTTCAGAGCTCCCGCGTCACGTGCCAGGGGTGAGCCGAGGCAGCCCCGCGCACGCAAGGGAAGCCGGGGCGAGAGGGGAAAAAAAAATAGGGAGGAAATTAAAAAAAAAAAAAAAAAAGAGCGAGCGAGTCACGTGACGCCAACGCCCCCGCCTTCCAGCCGCGCAGGGACGGGAGGGGGAGGAAAGGAAAGGAGGGGGGACGAAACGAATGGCATCGGCGGCGTCGGGTCACGTGGGGGCGCCCCGCGGACGCCTCGCCCCGTATCACGTGCAAGGGCCCAGCCTATCGGAGCTCCCCTCTCTGCTTCTCATTTCCCCCCCCTCCCGCTGTTCTTCCCAGCCCGTCCCTGCCTGAGGGAGAAGAAGGGAGAAGGAGGAGGTGCGGTCGGTGCGCGAACCGGCCGCGGAGGAAGGCATCGACCGAACGAGCCGGGGCTCGCGGAGGAACTGGTCGGCGCGAGGAGGAGGAGGAGGAGGAGGGTGTGGCGGCCGAGACGCAGCGACGGTGCCGGCTGGGTCGGGAAGATGGCGGCGGCGGCAGCGGCGGCGGCGCCGCCTGTGAACCTGCGGCTGGGAGACTTAGTGTGGTGAGTGCGGGGTCGAGGGGTGCCGCTGAGTGCCGGACGCGGCCTTGCGGAAGGGAAGAAGGGCAGGGCGGGGCCGTTGGGCCTGATGAGGGGAGGAGGAGGGCGAGGGCGGGCCGAGCCCTTCAAACAAAAAATAAAGGGTGGGGGAAGAGAATCCGCCGACAAAAGCCGTGGAAGACCGGGATGGCGCGTCGGACCGGCCGGGGTGGAGCTGAGAGACGGACGGTGAGCTTTGGCGGGAGGGGCTTCCTCGGAGAAGGGGGGAGAAGCTCCTTAGTAGCCGTCCCTGTCCCGAGCCCTCCCGGGTTGGAGCGAGGAAGACGCTGAGGCCCAGCCCGCACACACACACACACCCCCGGCCCTCCTCCGGCCGCTTCGCACAGAGCCTCGAGCTCCGGGTGACAGCCGGCCTCGAAGATGGGACTGCCTTGGAGAAGGGGTGGAAGACCCCGCCGGCTGGGGAAGAGCGATGCCTGGACCGAGGCGAAGCGTTGGAGCCTCTAGGAGGAAGCAGCAGCAACGGCTACGTCTCTCTGTGGGGCCTTCCGTGGGCAGCCAAATGGAGGAAGGGGCAAGAAGCCCCTTCCCGGTTTCGACAAGAGGGGGAGTCGCTTGCGTCTTCTTTACTCGCAATCCAACCTTCCCGTGAGACGAGATCCATCTCATCTTGTGCACCCTTTTTTAAAAACTATTATCTGGCAGACCGTGCAGGGGAGGATAAAAACAAGGACAAGTAGGCCAAAAAACAGCTTCTATCCCAATGTAATATTGAATTCTATTGTAATATTAATGCAATATTAATTTAAATTCAATTGTATAGAATGCAAAGGATGTGTGTGTTTTATTTTAATCGTTATAATGTACACTGAAGATGGTACTTAATTTCGTTGTATAAGGTGCAATGACAAAGTAAACTAAACCAACTGACTAAAAGGAAGTTGCCCTGAATCCCAACAGCGCTTCCCTCCTCTGCATTGGGGAATGTAAAGGAAGAGCTAGTTATTTATTGGTCAGCAAGTTCCAACTTAGATGCATTTTTATTTCTTGGCTGTTGAAGCAGTATACCTCTTGCAAAGGATGATAATATACAGATTTGCTCCATGGAGAGAAAGAATATGGTTGGAGCACTTGGCAATTCCTATAATTAGAGAGTAGCTGATGTTGAAGCAAGAGGAGGAGGAGGGCTGAGGCTCAACGCAATAGGCCAGGCCTTGCATGCAAAGGAAGGGTCCCATCTTTAGTTTGGGGGCAATTTCTTAATAGGATGGGTAAATAGAATAGACTAGAATAGAATTCTGTATTGGCCAAGTGTGATTGGACATGCAAGGAATTTGTCTCAGGTGCAGAAGCTTTCAGTTTACAGACAAACAACAAAGTGATAGAATCCTGCAGGAACCTTTATGGGGACAGCTTGACTTCTTTAAGAATGCCCAGCAAAATTGATTAATGTCTGGTAGTCTTTTCCCACCCAACATATCTGCTGCGTGGATTTCAGTTCCCAAATTCCAGTGCCATGGATATGAGGAATTCTGGGAGTTAACATCTCTCATTTGAAATGCAACAAGGTCAGGAAGGGCTGGTCTGAAGTTGTACTGCAGTTTCCTACACAATGTTCTATACAGATACCTAAGTGGCTTAATCAGGCAATAATTTATTTTAACTAAATTTATGGACAGGGGCTATTCTGGGAGCTATTCTTTGCTGTCTTATTGCCTTCATCTAGATTTTGTTTTGTGGGTGTCCCTTTTATAGATATATCCTGTAAAATTTATAAAATGGGCCACTTCCAAATAAATCCCATGATTTGAATGGACTTGCTTCCATGTAAATAAATGACATAGAGTTGTTTCCACAGACCAGTAAATCTTGCAGACTCTTGTTCTTCTTTACCAGTAGTCTTACGATTACTAATACAACAACTGTACAGTGAGTACAGGTTTTTTTTTTTCTGTTAGGAATTGCAAGATTAGAGTGAAAGTTCTCCTTGAAATTAACAGTTGGATGCATGGTTTATATTTGTCCTTGATCCTCCATGATTTGCGAGACGTTATTGTTGGTTAAGGGCTATGTAAGGTTTCTACCTAAGTTCTTTGACAGCTAGTAGCTGACCAATTATTATGTGCAAGTTGAGAATTTTTGGAACTTGTAAAGCCTTTTGAATGTGTGCCATCAGTGAATTGAGCTGTATTATTGTTGGGCAGTTAGAGTGTCTTCATTGTATAATGCCCATAAGAATGAGGGGCTTTTACAACTTAATAGTTACCTACTATATACAGAGGAAAACCCAATTACCAATTGAATGGAGTGGATTTAGGGATATAAAAGTGTAACCTGGCGTGTTACTTATTTGATGTTTCAGAAGATGAAAGTGTTTATATAGCAGCCCCCATTGTATTTATAAAGTGATTCAGCTTTTTAAAAAAATTTCTGAAAAGATTATACTAAATATACTAAATTAGTGTAAAGCTAAGCGTCCTTCACTTTGCATCTTAGGACTGGCATTATTGGATTTAATATTGATTTAATATTCAATATTGAAAATATTGACTTCTTAATGGTGTGGAAAGAAATAGCAACAGTTTTGGCATCTTTTACCCAGTTTCCTTTGACGTGATAATTCTGAACTCTGTTATGAACATAATAACTCCATTCCCTGCTAGCATCCATTAATATCAAATTAAATAAACAAGTGATTTTTTTCAGCAAAGATTCAGGGCTAAATTGGTTAAGTCATCTATAGCCTTTGCAGATTCATAATGTCTCTCGAATTCTATAGGGCAAGGATGTCAAACTTGTGGCCCCCAGGCCAGATGCAGGCAAAGAGGGGGAAAGTCCACTTTGACGTTGAGTTTGACACCCTTACTGTAGTGATATCATTTTGGTAGCTGGTGGTAGTTTACGGTCCTCTTAAGTAATGTAAGTATATTTCTGGGGAAGGGGAAAGCATGAAACTGAAAATCAGAGAAAAATACAAGCATTTTAAACTGTTCTTAGTGCAGGTAGTTCTGAAATTACGACTGTAAATTGAGCAATTACAGTCAGAAATTTGATGGTCATAAAACAAGTTAGCATGTGAGCTGACATGATTTTATGACCTTTTTTGCAGTTGTCATAAAGAGAATGCTGAGACTGATGTATAGGTCATCCTCGACTTACAACAGTTCATTTAGTGACCAATGGCGCTGAAAAAAGTGACTTATGGCTGTTTTTCATCTTTAAGACTGTTGCAGCATCCCCATTGTCATGTGCTTTGCTTTTGGATGTTTGACAACAGACTTACATGTCGGTTGCATTATGTCCCGCAGTCACGTGATTTCCTTTTACGACCTTATGACAAGCAAAGTCAATGGGAAATCTAGAGTCTCTCAACAACTATATTACTAATTTAAGAACAGTGATTCATTTAACAAAAGTGGTGAGAAAAGTCGTAAAATGGGGCAAAACTCAATTAACAAATTTCTCACTTAGCAACATAAATTTTGGACTCAGTTGTGGTCATAAGCCGAGGACTACCTGTAGTGTGCTTGATTGAGCTGAGTGATATATCTTCGGGCTGCATATTTCAAAAATACGATTTAGAAGTACTTTGCTTCTTCTGCCAGCACAGTCCCTTTCTCTCCATATTAAAGCAGCCTATTTTTCAATCTTCTGTGCAAATCTGAGAAAAGAGTGCTACTTTTTTTATCTGTGATAAATATTTCAATGTCTTGGGGATCTCTCAGGTCTTTTTGAATCCTTGGGGTATCAGAAAGTTTAAAAATAGTTTCAAACCATTGAAATTATATAAAGCTATTAGACGAAGAAATTCTGCTTTTATGTAGTCTGACAAAGTAGCTCAAGCAAAGGCCCCTAGTGGGTGTGTGGCATGCCCACAACATCCTTCTTTTTCCTGTGTGTCTATGGAGAATTTCAGTCATCAAGGTCATAGTTGGCTCAAAGATGCTTCCCTCCCCCCTTTCAAAAGGCAACTGGACTGTTTTTTATTTGAGGAAGAAGACATTTCGCTTCTTATCCAAGAAGCTTCATTAGTTATAATTGGATGGTGAGCGGATGGAAGGATAGGTACTGACAGTTGAGACTATGGCTCTTTTTCCTGTGTTTGGAAGCAATTTGGAAACAGTGCCAAAAGTTACAGCATCATTGATCCTTTGTAATTTGTATGCCCAGTTTGAATGCAAAGTCGTCTAATTCAGTATACTTTAAAAAAAATCATACCTTATCCCCTTTTTTATGACTTTGTGCATTACTCTTTATTAAATATTACTCTTTATTAAATATGAAATAAATATTACTCTTTAATGTGAATTCCAATTGTCTGACATTTTGGCAATATAGGCTTGCTCTATTTTCATAGAGTTGCTTTTTAAAGGAAAGCTATTAAATCTGAATTAGTACTGGTGGAAGCTAGAGTAGACAGTTGATTTTACCAGAAGATACTATTTTAATCTGAAAAGTAGGGCGTTTAAAGAGCTGTTGCTCTCAGTTCTAAGAATCCATAAGCCATGCAATAATAATTTTAAATAAAAGACTTGTGAAGGAAATTAATTTTGCAGACTGCTAGATTATTTGTTTTACGTACATCTGCAACTCCCAACAGTAACACTAGTTTCTAGTTTGGTTTGCCCCTACTGAATAAGTTGGAAGCATGACAAAGATTGATAGTTGTTTGCAGAAGCTGGTCTTTGTTTTTAACAGCGAATAGGCAGTATGAATATCTATAAACCTTTGTTGCCATTTGTGAAAGCATTTTGCATCAAAGAAATTATTAGGTTAGATCTGCCAGAATTTCACAGTAATGTTCATTTGTAATTTTCATAAAAGAGTATTGTTCTGTTAACCACACTTGGTTTCACTAGATAACTCTTCAATTTATTTTCTAACAGTATATAAGGGTGGGATATTGATGAATTGCTGCTGCTGTTTTTAATAGTGTTTGACTTCTGATTTTTCTGTAGGGGGAAGCTGGGGCGGTATCCTCCTTGGCCAGGAAAGGTAAGTTCTTCAACCTAGATCCTAATTTGTTCTTTATCTTCTAGTTCTCTTGCACATTCAAACTGTCTAATTTTTTTTCTTTTTGTTTCAGTGTAAGCATTTTGGCAGGTTTCAAAACAGATTAGGTGCAGCAGCAACTTAGTTTCTGCTGAACAAGTTTCCCCCTACTTTTTTTTATAGGGCTTGGTTTAATACAGAGGTAGCAGACAGAAAAATCAATTCCTTGAATGCACAGGAACTTTAATAAATATATAATTTATTATAGCTGTAGTTCTGTTTTTCAAACATGAAGTTTAGTTCTGAGTGATGTCCACGAGATAAGCCCTAATTTTACTTTATGATAAATTTAGAACTGCTGGGAGGTGCAGACAAATGTATTTCTCATGAATACTGTTGGAGAGAATAGGGATTGTTAAGTAAGCAATCAATATTTTACCCAAGTTATTTAGCAGAGGGAGCATATGGAACATTATTTCAAGGTGCTCGGGATTTCCTGTTATGTTTCCTGCATCATGTAATTGCTAGCTCTCCTGCCATAAAGCATGCTCTGCGCCCTAACTCATAATTTAGCTTCAAATCTCCCATAGTGCTGCTCTAAATCCTTCTTTCCATCTCTGGCCAGTTCCAGCATGGTGGCATTTTAAAAACCTAAGATAAAAATGGTTTTTGTAACCATGGTTATGGTTCTACCATACAAGTATTGAGTGGGAACTTGTGTGTTCTGCACATTTAATCCCTTTGTACATTTTTCCATTGTTTTCTTTATTGCAACAGCATGAGTTCTGAGTAATGTTTTTCTCTCAGAAAAATCAAAGCGATAGACAATAAATATGACCAATGCTTAGATTTACTGCTAGTGTGATGCACCTTTTATATTGGAATAAAAATACAATCCTTAAAATAATCTTCACCTTTCCCAGTGTTGTTTACATAATACTAATCAAGCATCATACAGATGGTTCTTGCTTATGGACTGTTGTTCAGTGACTGTTTGAAGATACGACAGCACTGAAATGGGTTTATGACCATACCTTGAATTTATGACTGTCACATTCCTGGTGGGTCAAATGTTTGCAATTCAAATATTCGGCAGCTGGCATACATTTTTGACAATTGTAGCATCCCACAATCATGTGATCACCATTGGCAACCTTCACAGCAAAGTTAATGGGGAAGCTGGCAGGAAATCACAAGTTATAGGCATGTGATTTCATGCTTAATGACCATGGGTGATTTACTTTACAACCATGTTAGCTGGAACTAACATAAGTTGTACTTCGTCATGTAATGCTTCGCTTTAAGATTGTGAATGATTGTTAGTCCCAATTGTGGTTGGTGAAGACGGCTTTTGTTTATGTAGCATCCAGATTTTAAAACAATAATATTACATAGTGTTATGAGAAATCTAGTCATTATCCTAGGTGGTTTATGAATTCTGACCCAATCAGTATGTTTCCATTTGCTTAGACCTCACCCTTTATGGGGAATGCAACAATTGTGTTCAGCTAAACTAAGTCCAGTGTTTTTTGTGAACTGAGCCATATTTAATCTATACCAGAAACACACAATTATTGAACATAATTTCACAATACATAAGTCTGTTTACATGCAGAAGTAATGATCGTAAAGTCTTGTCTGCTGTTGCTTTGGGCAATGGAGGTTTTTAAGGTACATGACAACTGGAGCCCCAAAAGGTGCATTTTGTTTGTAAAAATGTGTGTTTGTGCCTTCAAGTCCGCTTTTGACTCCAGGTGACTGCCTGGATTACTCCCTGTAGTTTTCTTGGCAAAGTTTTTTAGAAGTGATTTGCCACTGACTTTCAAAGAGTTGAGAGTGCTTAGTCCAAGGTCACCCATCTGACTTTCTACTTAGGGTGGCACATGAAATTGCATTCTCTGTTTCTAGCCTGGCCCCTTAACCACTACTTTCAGAAACCTTAAACATGATCCGTGAAACAAAGCCAGTGTGCTAACTAACGAAATAAACCAGAATTCAGTTGGGTAGAAAGTTCCAGTTAGCAAGTTTTGTTGCCCTCTGGATTTGTGGCAGTACCACTGGAGCCAGGAGTCTTTAAACTTACTGCCTTTTATCTGTGTCTTTCCCCAGAGGTTTGAATGGGAGTCTTCTCCACTTCTATCCCCAAAGAAGTAGGTAAGATTGGGAAAGGAGTATTTAGCCCAAAGTTGCATGGCGAATCTGCTGGCAAGCAAGGATTTGAACCTGTATCACATTTTACATTACGCTGTGTGACAAATATATCTTTAATTTTCACAAATGTTAAATCTTATTTCAGAATGATGTCTTTCAAAGCACAACAATTCAGCAGGGAATACTGGATGAACCTTGAGAAAAATCAGTGTTCTCTCTCTTAACTGTTGCTGCTTTCCCCATCCCCTCTTTTTTTTTTTTTTTAAGATTGTTAATCCACCTAAGGACCTGAAGAAACCACGTGGGAAGAAGTGCTTCTTTGTGAAGTTTTTTGGAACTGAAGACCAGTATGTAATTCTCTCCTTTTTATCTAGAAGAAATTAAAATAATTTTTTTTTGGTTAAACTTTGGATCCTTTGTAGAGAAGCTCTTTGGATCCTTTGTAGAGAAAGAGCTCATGTACTAGAATTTCATGTTTTTCTATTAAATTGTCTCAACCTCTCAGGCCAATGGAAAAAAATGCTTTAGAGTCAATGTTAAAGATGAATAACTGAATCTGGTCCACGGTCGGATTCCCATCCGTTGGCTAAGAGATAACCAACCCAAAGAGGGCTTCCTTTTGATGAAGTTAGAATTGGGGAGTGTTCTTCTGAAGGGAGGAAGACATTTGACTAGCGTGAGGTCATTTCCAGCCTCTCCTTTCTCATGACATATGACTCCTTGTTTTAGATAATTGAAAAAAAAAAAAACAGTTGGGAAGAGCAATCAGATGGAGAAAGCTGGGCATTATGCCCTGTAAGCAAGATGGGATTGTCTTTTTGCCTGTGTTGCATTGAAAATAAACAGCAGGCTCATAAGAATTTGATAGAAATTGATTTCATTGGCATGTTTGGAACAACATGCTTAGTGCAGTTTGTTCCATCATGGTTTCAACATCCCATCCCTGAACAACCAAAAAGATCTAATAAGTAATGAGGGAACTTTTCTTTTGGAGAGCTTGGAATTTTGTAAAATGGGATTTGGGGCAATTGCGAAAGTTTAATTTAGAATGACTACAGTCTGAGAAAACATGGTTTAAATTCTTCAACATAGGTTTATTCAATAAAGTAGTAAAAGTGAAAGGAGTGGGAGACTTTATTACTGTTTGGATTTATGGTATGATCTGTAGGTTCAGCCCTTAGAATACTACAGTGTTAAATATTATTTCTAGTGAGCCAGATTACTCGATAATCTGTTGCTGCAAAGTAGTTTCATTTGTTTACCGCTTGTTAAGCCTTTGAAAGGCTGTTCAGCATGCTATATGATACTTTTTAAATGGAGAGTTCATCATTCTCTTGCTTCAAAATGGGGGCTGTATCTGAAATGCTATTTCGTAACCAGCATAGATTAGTGAACAGATTGCAGCTGAAAAGGGTCAGTCTTTCAAAGTAAATTGGGCATAGCTCCGAATTCAACTTGGAAAAATCTTATCACTTGCTGTAGGAGATGAGTGGAAATGTGGAGGTCTGGAAAATTAATGAATCGAGTCCTGCTCTAAGGAGAACTTGGTAGGCCCAGCTATTTTAGTGGCATAAAATATAGTAAATGGGAATTAAAATTCCAAAAACAAAAATGGATTTCTAGCTTCCACAGCAAATACATGTTTACTGAAGTTCCAGAAGCCAGGAAGACTACTACAGGTAATCCTGTCTATTTACAACAGGTACATTTAGTGACCATTCAGAGTTACAACATTTTAAAAAAGTGACTTACGGCCATTTCTCACACAACTGTTGCGGCATCTCCATAGTCACGTGACCAAAATTCAGATGCTTGACAACTGGCCCGTATTTATGACCGGTTGCGGTGTCGTCTGTGTGTGTCATGGGAAGCCAGATTCTTTTAGCAACCATGTTATGAACTCAACAACTGCAATGACTCACTTAACAACCATGGCAGGAAAAGGTTGCAAAATGGAGCAAAACTCAATTTTAACCAGGGTCTCGCTTAGCCATGGAAATTTTGGGCTCAGTTGTGGTTGTAAGCTGAGGACTACCTGTATTGGAAAACCAGCCTGTGGAAAAGCAGATTAACAAACCTGGATGATGTCTTGGTTGCTTCTCTGAAACTGCAAAGGCAGGAGGCTTTGGGAGCATCTGTTAACTGAAGGAAGCTGTAGAGGAATTGGCTTTCTTTAATTCCTACTAGTCTCCCATTTTGGCACCGCAGCTTTGGTAATGGAGCCAACACACATGCTCTAAGTTTTATTCATGTATCTGCTAGATACATAATACATGATTAATATTTCTCTCTCTCTTTCTCACGCACGTGCATGATACATGTATAGCACCGAAGCAAGCTTCTATCATAAGGGCCAAACAGCTTATTGATATTTTGAGGGCTGGAAATTTAGCAGAAGAAACCTTGGGTTTAGTTTCAGTTAATCGATGCTATAAATTTCCCCCTGGGCAACTTTTCATCTTTGCCACAATTCCAGTTTCCTGAAATGTCCTAGACCCAGTTCTACATGATGATGAGATACCATTCCTATAGAGCTTCTAGGAAAGAAAAATCATACCTGTTTATGTATTAGAGTAGTTTGATCCTTTTTCACACACTCCAACCATATTTTGAGCCACCTAACACTTATTAAAGTGGTCCTATTTTCTCTCTCTGCTTGTGAATACTGCAGGGATTTGAAAAGAAGTACGTCAGCTCAAGTTAATATAGGTAATCCTATCCTTGCTCATGGTCCTTCAGTGCCATCATGAGGTCTCTTTTCCCTGTATGTGGCCCCAAATAAAAGTAAATGAACATTATGGGTTATGTTGTTATAGCAGCAGTTCCCAACCTTTGTGGCTTGGCGGCCTGGCTGTTTGGGGGAGGGGGGGCAGAGGAGGAAACTGGGCCATGTGAGTGGCAAGCCATCATACACTTGCAGCTCTTGCATGAGTGATGGCTGGCACATTTGCACAGCTGGACTTGGACAAGTTGAACTACACATGCTCCAGCCAGCCACTCGTGTGGCCTAATTCTGAATAGACTATGGCCCTGAGGTTGGGGACCCCGTCTTAAGGAAATACTACCATTGCCGCATATTCTGAATCACTGTTGAAGCTTCACAGGGTATAATATGAATTGTTAAATAAACTAACAGTAACATGGAAAAGTCTTCAGGGCTATTCGTGTGAATGTTAAATCACAGAAGAAATTTTTGGTCATGCCTTCTCTATGAATGAATTTCTGAAACTTAGATACCTGCCAAAATAATAACCCTGATTGTACAAGGGAAATACAGATAATCCTTACAGCAGCATTGAAAAAAATTGTCTTAGGTCAGTTTTTTACATTTATGACTGTTGCAGCCTCCCCATGGTAACATGTTCAACATTCAGATACTCGGCAACTGACTCATATTTATGACGGTTTCAGTGTCCTGCGGTCACATGATCCACTTTTGTGACCTGACAAGCAAATTCAATAGAGAATCCAAATTCACTTAACCATGTTCCTAACTTAACCAGTACAATGATTCCCTTAACAACCGTGGCAACAAAGGTCGTAAAATGGGGCAAACTCACTTGACAAATGTTCCACTTAGCAACAGAAATTTTGGGCTCAATTGTAGTCGTAACTTGAGGACTACCTGTATCTGGGACCGCTCCACCCATTTGCTTAAATTGGTCACTACAAAACAAGCAGGAACAGGAAGGGAAGCAGAGCCTCAACTGAAAAATGAACAGTTTTTCTCCCTAAATCTTGTTTTAAAAGTGAAGCAGGAAAAAAGAATGATTTACAATTTAGAAAGTATGAAGGATAAATATGTCAGTTTTATTTTCCCTGGGCAAACTCCATTCCTGAGGATTGCATACAGCATATACAATCATGTTATGATAATGGGGTGCCATATGTCTGGGTCAGCATTGGTAGTGACTTTATGGAGAAAGGAGGGAAAGTTTTGATAGGGGACAGAAACACAGATTCCATCCCCACACACTGACTAAAAGAGACGCCATTGTAACTGAAAATGATCATTCTGTTCTTTTGACTACAAACAATGTGATTCTGGTTTCTTTTCACTAGTGCTTGGATTAAAGTAGAGCAGCTGAAACCTTACCATGCCCACAAAGAAGAAATGATCAAAATTAACAAAGGCAAGAGGTTCCAACAAGCTGTGGACGCAGTGGAAGAATTCCTCAAGAAAGGAAAAGGCAAGGACCAGGTAGGTGGCCCTTCAGGGAGCGGTGCCAACTTATCCTGTTCCTTGGAGTCATGGATGGGGTGAGCTGTTCGTACGACCGTTTTGCTTTCTTCTCCAAAAAGGGATTGCATATCTTTGTCTCTAGGGTTGTGGCTAGAGGTCGTGGCTACAGTTAGGGTCACAGTTGCCGCCTTTGAAAGGTTGTTCATTTTCACCTCTGATGGTCCTTCCTTGGATTGATTTGGATCAAAGTAGATCAAAGGGTCGCTTGATCCTAGGCACTTGGAGGTGTGTATCTGCTGTGCACTCTGGAATTGGGACCTGGTTCTTCTTGAAAAGGAACTCCCGGTGTACTTAAACCTGTTAATTTTTATTTTTTAATTTTTTATTTGGGGCCTTTGGCACGCTTGAGACACCTGGCCAGACACCACTCGGGTTTGGTGAGTGTGGGGAAAATGAAATCGCTGCCAGCTGACGGCCCCGTCTTTTCCTCATCCTTCTGTTCTGTGATCTCTCAGGCGCCTTCTCATAACTCCGCTGAAGAGAAGAACCGGCGTAATTCCAGTGAAGAGAGGGGGAAGCAGTCAGTGGGAGAGGAGAAACACAAAGCGGGGTTGTCAGAAAGGAAACCGAAAAAGCGAGCGTCTTCTGTGTCCTCTGAGAGAGGCTCGAAATCCCCCCTGAAGAGAATGTACAAGCAAAGCCCCCGGAAGCGAGGGCGCCCACCCAAAGATGAGAAGGTTTGTGTTTTGCTGCGCATTCCTTCCCGGGCTCCTGTGAGCTTGTCCAGAATGGAATGTAGTCCTAACAGCCATCCAGATGACTTCATTGTTGTGATCGTTTGGAAAATTGCATGTCTTTAACCATTTGGGAACCTACCGTCTAATATTCCATTCAGAGTCGTAATTAACATGTATTAGCCAACCCTTGTGCATTACTATACCTGAAATGTTCTGTGACTTGTTAAAGTCAACAAGTGACATCGGGGCCTTCCATCTTGCCTAACACCAGCGGAGGAAATGGCGACACAGTTTTTACCTTTGGTAGTTCCAGAGCACCTTCTGTTAACATCTCCATCTCATTTGTGTGTCTGATCCATCTCCAACTACATAAGGACAAGTGGCTTAAATTGTAGTGTGATAAGATGAAGAAACACTCCAGAAGTGAATGATTCCACCAGAAGACATCAGTTCTTCATATTTTTTTTCAATATTGGAGCTTTCTCCTCTCCCATGTTGTGGTGTGACTCATCCTTGGACATGTAGAATTCACTTGTAGAACATTTGCCTCTTCTCTCCAAGATTTGGAACCTATAGCTGGTGACCTTCTCAATGTAGTTGTAAACAGCAAAGTGGATAATGCTAGAATATACATTCTTTACTGGGTGCTGAACCTGAAGGTCGTTATGAACCAGGACAACCAAGATACACTAGAATTTCATACCACATATCCACAATCAAACTTTATGCCACTCCTGTCTTCCACTGCCTTTTTTTTTCAATTCCTAGTTGTGAATCTGCTTCTTCTGAGTTGGGATTTAAACACTGACCACTTTCAGAGGCAGTCTAATATTTTGCTGGCGACAGACTGAATTCCTGTCTTAAGTTACTTACAGTAGGGTTTGGAGTTTTCTTCATTGGGGCTTGTACTTTGGTTATACAAAGATTATTCTTCTTTCTTAACCTTACATTTTGCCTATTACTGTGTGGTTTATCAGTGGTATTCTTTGCTTTGGAATTGTGAACGAAGCTTTTAGACCTTAATCTGGAAGAATGGAAACCTGCTAAAGATTGAGTAACTATGGCTAGGGTTGTTTTGTTTTTAACAATGTTAACAATAATCAATGTACCTTCAAGGATGATGAAGATGGTGATTTTGAGGGCTTTTGCTTGTATTTCTTTTCCAAAGTGAAAAGTGTGGCAGAGAAATTTTCGTGAGAGTCTTTTAAGTATTCTGGGAAATGAATAAAATGACATTTTCTTCCTTTCTCTCTCCAGCCCTGAGATCTCTTTTATAAGGCGTTCAGTCATGCGTATGCTAGATTCCATTAGTCTTTGTCTTGTGATGCCTTAGTAATCTGCTTTCTTGATGCTTCTCATATTCAACTGTCATCCCTGCATAACTTCCTGCTTTGAGACTTTGTGGAAGGATATTTTCAAACTCCATTGTATGAAAGACAGCCTAACATGAATCCTGATTGTAGAGAAAACACCTGGAATGCATAAAAGAAAATTAGAGGTAGTGATGATGATGGTGGTGACCGTGGCTGTTAGCAGTTCTGGTTCCTGAGTTGTCTTGGTAACAAAAATTGCCTAGGTTGTGGTCGTTGGATCTCGTTCAGTGGTATAATATAAAAGTGGGTTTCAAAGGCTGGTGGAAAATACATTGTTAAGAGTTCTGTAGTGGAGAAGAGTATTAAGATACCAAATAGCTTTTTGCTTGTAAAACAATGGACCTAGAGGTTTGTAAGAACAGAGGCCAGATGTCTGGATTTGTTATACTGCTGTTATTGCTTAGTTATTCCTAGCTGATAAGAATGTTCTATGTATATTCGTCCTAAAATTTGAAGTAATGCAAAATAGCCTTCTCCAACTTATAGAATATACCTGTTTCGACTCCTAGAATTCTCACTGTATTATTGGCTGGAAAATTTGTGGGGTTGAAAGCCACAAATCCAGAAAACAGGTAGGTGGGGGGAAATTGCTAGAGAATACAAAGTCACTCCCATTAGGTTTTGAAAAGGAATTTATTTTATTGAAAAATACTTTGCTTTTCAGTCATTCAAATTATTCTGTCTCCAGGGCATAGCATGTTTTCGAAGAAAGATGATTAGAGCATAACCAAAATTTGCCTTAAATTCAATTTAAGGCAAATGCCTGGCAAAATGAAAAAAAATGACTGGACAAAGATTTTCAGAAACCTGGATGCCAAAAGCTTTGACTCATATTTCAGGGTTTTCAACAAGCAGAAGATTTGTGAAGTGAAAACTATATCCCACTACAGAAATAATGATTGAGCCCCATTAGGAAGAAGAGTAATTCTGGAGATAGGGTAGAACACATTAAGCTTGTTCTTTTGTGTTCCCAATATATACATTATATTTTTCTCCAGGGCAGCTGGGCAGGGGAAATGATATAAAATGACATCCATCTAAGGGCTCAAGTTAAACCCAACATGAAAATGAAATACAATTTAATTTTATATACATATATCTACATATGTTTTTGCACTGTTAAAAGCTGGATCTATAACAGCTTGTTATAGATTGCACTGCTTGTTAACAGCTTGCACTGTTTTCAAATGTTGACTTAGGATAGCCATAAAATGAATTTAAGTACTGAATTTAAGAAAGGGGAAAGAAGAACATTGCATGTAAATGCATAGATAACAACTTAAGATATATCTCTGTAGCTTTGTGGTACTACATGTGCTTATTCTTTATGCTTGCTGTTGTTTACATGAGAGGAATGGAAACTGCTGACATATATATATATATATCAGCTTTGTTTCCAGCTTATTGCGGTATGTATAATTGTAGGCCAACCACTCCAGTTTTCTTCTTGATAACATTTTCTTACAACTTAACTGCTTCCCAAGATGGATTGTATGTATAGATTTTGGGATTCTACAGATGGTACTCATCACTGGTCTATATTCTCCACAGGACACGACAATTCCTGAGTCAAGCACAGTCAAGAAAATGATGACTGGCACCATGGCTGGCTTTAAGTGGCCACAGAGTGTAAGCGAGGTGATTTTAATTCTTTATATATTTCTCAGAAGAAGCAACAATTTAGCTCTTGGTGTAGTGTGTGTGTGAGAGAGAGAGAGGGAGAGGGAGAGAATGAATATTCAAGCAATATAGGTAGTCATCAACTTACAACAGTTCATTTAGTGACCATTCGAAGTTACAACAGCACTGAAAAAAGTGACTTATGACCGTTTCTCACACAACTGTTCCCACAGTCACATGTTAAACCTTCAGACGCTTGGCAACAGGTAGCAGTGTCCCAGGGTCACGCAATCCCCTTTAATGACTTTCTGATGAGCAAAATCAGTGGGTGAAGAAGCCAGATTCACTTAAGAACCCATGTTACTAGCTCAGCAACTGCAGTGATTCACTGAACAACTGTGGCAAGTGAGGTCATAAAATAAGACAAAGCTCAGTTAACAATTGTCTTGCTTAGCAATAGAAATTTTGGACTTTGTGGTTATAAGTTGTGGATTACCTGTACTGAAATCCTTACATCTGGTGATTGAAATCTTGCCCTGGAAGGTCTTTGAAGTACGTACATAATATGTTAAAATCATCTGTTACCTGTACTTTGTTCAGTGTCATTTGCTGCTTCCTAAGAATGCTTGAGATAACAGCTTAGAAGCCAATAATTTAAATCTGTTCCTTTTAAATGTTTTCTTAGCCTATATAAGTAGTTTATACAAATGATCCATTTTCAGGCATTCTTCTATGTAGCTGCATGGATGCTTTTCAGCCAACTCTTAGTATTTTTTCTTATCAGTTACATTCCATATCCTGACTTTTTCATGTATTTATCCCCATCAAATGCATGATATTTACATTTGTCCCAAAATAAGCAAGGAACTTTCCAAAAAGGCACCAAAGACGTCCATCAGAATCTGAAACTGAAACCCATTCATAGTGTGTATAGATACTTTTTCAAGACTTGATGTTTCATTGTGTTGGTTTCTCAATTTGTTTCTTTGCCGTTAACAGCCTGTGAAAGATGGTGACCCTCATTTCCATCACTTCCTGCTTAGCCAAACTGAAAAGGTGAGCAAAATAAAATAAATTGAATTTTAGGCTGATAGATGGTTTGGGAAGGGTGGATAGGCAGAGTAATGGTTGTTCCTATTTTAAATAAACCATGGATTAGTCAAAACAGAAAACCAGCTATCTTATCCAGGGAGTTCTGGGAGTGGAGGTCCACACATCTTCAAGTTGTTACAGTTGAGAAACACTGGTGTATAGGATACAGTTTTGAGCAGGAAGCAGAGAGATTCATTTTTATTACCCTTCAGCTGCAGAAATCCAGTAAATTATATGGAGCCACACACACTCTCTTAATCAACCACAGAGGATTGTTGTGGGAAAAATTATTAAAAGAAGCATTGCCTATGGCACCTCAAACTCCTGAATGAGAGACAAGATAGAAATCTAATTAAAAATACGAAGGCTTTTTAAAAAGAGAATCTAAGTGCATCTGTATTCTGAATCTTCAGCCTTTGTTCTGTCCCACCTAATTTTCTATCTTTACCATCACCCTATTTCAGGATGTGACTTCTACTTTTATGAGGCCTCTCAACTGTTATTTCTTAAAGTGCTCAGTGGGGAGAAATTCCTTGCTTGTCCACAATAATGTGACTGTTTGGGTGAATGGGGCACCTTAGCCTACAGCTGAGTTGAGACTGGTTCCTCTACAATGTGTGCTTTTCTCTTTTCCACACAGCCAACAGTTTGCTATCAGGCCATCACAAAGAAGCTGAAGGTGTGTGAAGAGGTACAGAAGAATTTGCTTTTGATTTCCCTTCATTGATCAGATCATTCTCATTTTGCTAAGGCGAACTTGATCACTGACAGGGCTGTGTTCTTCCATAGGAAACTGGGTCCACTTCTATCCAGGCAGCAGACAGCACGGCTATCAATGGCAGCATTACTCCTACAGACAAGAAGTAAGTCTGTCTTTCTTTCTTTCTTTCTTTCTTTCTTTCTTTCTTTCTTTCTTTCTTTCTTTCTTTCTTTCTTTCTTT